>JAGKTI010000299.1:126580-150146 GCA_018397915.1 Birgus latro
CGGGGACAGGCAATCGTTATTAAATCTGTAAATATCAGCTCAGACTCACGGGAATATGATTGACGTGTTTTTGAAGCTTCATTTCTGGTGACTGGGCGAGCTGAACAGGAAGGGCAGGTGGCGGGAGAGGTGCAGTGAAGGAGGCGTATATATCAACTACCTATTCTGTGGGGAAAACAAAATACACTTACCTTAATTTGTTGGTATAGAAACGTTTGTTCATAAAAGGTTATCTTGTCAGTTGAGAGGACTCCCTAGCACCTCTTCTTTGCCAGTTATTTCTGAATATATTAAGATTAAGGAATACTCGTATTTCCTTTCTCCAAGCACAGGGGTGGATCCAGATGTATTTTTTAGATGTTGCCCATATTTTCCAGAGTAATACGGGTTCAATATCCCCTTGTTCTAAGCCAGCTAAGTAACATTTGTCAGCGTGAATGGTTTGTGTGGGAAAAATAAACATAATAACCACTAAAAGGTGCATTCAGTACATAAATACACAGACCTTAGTGTGAAAACCAGGGGCATGCACTGAGGGTCGTGCACACACGTCCCCACGATGCTCATAGGCAAGCTGATAATAGAGATTAAAGTAGCAGTTCAGTTTAGTTTTTTTCATCCTCTTTCCTGCTGCATAAAGGCTTCTTGCCCTAAACCAAGCGACGCGGCAACGCTGAAACAATTTCCCTTTTAACTTGACCCAGAGACTCGTCCTTTGGCGTGGCAGGAATCTGAATCCTTTATTTTTCTACCGTTTCTGCAGATACGTTTGATGTAGCAGGAAATGCTAGAGAAAATGAATGTCAAGGTTTATACTTGTATCCTATCCCTCCGACCTAACTTAAAATAATAGCTTTCGACAAGCTATCTGTGGCCATATCGGGCCGCTCAGCATTTGCTCAAATGACAGCCGTTTCTAGACCGCGCGTCGCTTTGCGCGAAACTAACAATTTAAATGTCGACGCAGGAGCAAGTATTTCGCCCCCTTGTCTGGTCGTTATAAAACCAATGGGAACAATTAGGGGTCCAAACACCCCTTTAAAATACTTCAGTACACACGAAATTGAGCAGACCCATCTGTGACCTACCTGCAACCATCCTGCCAAGGTGCATAAAAATCCTTTTTTCCAATTTCGCCATACACACACACACGCGCGCGCGCACGCGACATCGCTCTCTGGCGCAGTGGTAACGTTCTCGCTTGCCATCTGGTAGACGGGAGTTCGCGCCTCGCTCAGGTTGCGAAAAGTTTCACTGACGAAGTGGGTGGTTACTGTCCCCCTTGAGCAAGGGGATGGGTGTGTGCGTGTGCGAAGGGCACAGCCTTGCTCTTAGATCGGACTATATGAGCTCTCAGCTCCCTTCCGGGAGGGTAAAAGCTGACGATCACGACCATCAGTGATCCTGACCGACCCGCTGAGTTACACACACACACACACACACACACACACACACACACACAATTATACTGTATTAGATGACAGAGAAAGAGAGTTTGTGAAAGCACGTTGTTGCTGCGGATGGTTTGATATGCGCGACAGCCGTTTTCTTGTCTCTCACAAATACCTATAGGCCTTAAAATCAATATAACACCTGGAGAGAAATAGGGGCTCCATACCGACCGGACAAATCGTATCTAAAAATGCTCGCTATTGCTGCTGATGTTTTGATTTGCGTGAGTTCTTTCGGTTCTCTCACTCGTATCTATAAGTCTAGACAAAGAATTCAATATGGAACATTTGAAGGAAAGTAAGGGCCTCACAAAAAACATATCTAAACGTTCATTTTTGCTCATGTTATTTTCATATGAACGACACATATTACCTTCTCTCACTCAAAATGTTTGGAAATACTAGACACAGAGTATCTGAAGATAAGTTACGGTCTTCCACAAACGGGATATGAATGCTCGTTGTTGCTGTTATATTTCTATGCACGATATTTTTGTTGTCTTTGAGTCATATATATGTACCTGAAATAAGGATACAATGGTACCAAGATGTTATATTTGGGCGAAGATGGCGGGAAATAAGCACACATTCAGCTACGAGAGCTATCATCACAACTATAATGACATTCTTGTGTCTGAAATTTTAATGAGGATACAAGGTTACCAGGGTTAGTCAGGTGTGGCATATTTTACTTGGCGATTTATTCGTTTTACACTCTGATATTTTCTTCTGTTATTTTAAATTATTTTTTTTATTACCAAGGTACTCTTCTCTCAGTGACGTATGAGACAAGAGGAGGGAAAGATGTATTATGGAAAATAAATCGACGAGGAAAAGACATTACGAAGCTCCTCGGATGTCGCGTTCAAATCTCCCGCAAAATTTAATGAGCTTATTTAGGCCAGTATACACCTGTAGACGTCAAAATAAATCGCTAAGGAAGAGGCGCTACGGCATCTGATTTAACATACAGGCGCCTGGTGGTCTAGAGGTGTGAGTGCCCTGGATCTAGAAGTGACTGGAGGCTTTTTGATTATGTAAGGCCACGAAGGGGGTAGGTTGGCCATCTACCCTTGACTCTACTGAATCGTCTACCCTTAAATCTACTGAATCACCTACCCTTAAATCTACTGAATCATCTACCCTTAAATCTACTGAATCACCTACCCTTAAACATACTGAATAATCTACCCTTAAATCTACTGAATTATCTATCCTTAAATCTACTGAATTATCTACCCTTAAATATACTGAATCATCTACCCTTAAATCTACGGAATCGTCTACCATTAAATCTACTGAATTATCTATCCTTAAATCTACTAGACCTATCCTTAAATCTACTGAATCATCTACTCTTAAATCTACTGAATCATCTACCATTAAATCCACGGAATCGGCTACCATTAAATCTACTGAATCATCTATCCTTAAATCTACTAGACCTACCCTTAAATCTACTGAATCATCTACTCTTAAATTTACTGAATCATCTACCCTTAAATACTGAACTACCCTAGCCTAACCTCTAATGGGGTTAAATGGAAATGCCTTTCTTGTTGGCTAGCCAAGTTTTGTTTTTCCACCCAGGTTGTGTGTGGGGACCTTAAAGATAGCAGTAAATGGGCTCAAGATTGTGTCATACAGAGAGCTGCTGCCATCACCCTACATATGTTAATAATGACCATGGATTTAGCATTACGTACTCGTTATATCGAGAGAAGAGGGCAGACTCTTGCCATGTCTCTTGATCTTCTTGCAATAACAGAAAATCAAACCCCACAGTGGACATAATCGTCATTATCATCATCCATTCCTATTTTCTCACCACTACAGACAAAAACAGTAGCAAAAATGGTAAGAGTCAATGTTATATCCCTTTGAGGTGTATGGACCCAAGGCCAGGCTACCCCAGTCCAGTGCAGGTAATGGTATATGACCAATTTGGCTCCGTTATTTTGTTTTTACTTTTTCTTGGAGGGTACAATCTTCAAGGTTTCTAGTATTTGGTTCCTTCCTTGCATTAAAAAAAAAAAAAAAAAAAAACGTGTCCAACCGAGCATTGTCTTGACAGGAGAGGAGCGATCCAGGCCAATGCTACTCACCCCAGGCTTAGAAGGCAGGTGGCCAGTTCCTCATTACTTAGCAGCATTATCTGATAATAAATCCCAACCACTCCTCAGAAGTAAACCCTTTCAGACCTCACCTGGTTGGAATGCCTTACTCACTAGACCACCAGGAGTCTAAAAAACTGTATGAGAGCAGCAAGACTGTGCATGAAGGCCCACCCTTGGTTTCCCTGCATGTATCAGAGAACTGTCTCACAAAAGGACAGAGGAAGATGGCACTAGCATCCATCCAAAATCTGATCCAGTGTTGCCCAATAAAAAGCACAGGGGCCCATGACTATGCTACTTAGACCTGACAGTGAAGGAAAAAGTGACCATTTGCCTTTCCCTGGATGGCATTATGTGAACAATAAATCCCAACTACCCCTTGGAAAAAGTTCCTTATGAGCCATGTCCAGTTGGAGCACCAAGATGGAAAAACCAATAGCTAAGCTGAATAAACTGTCTGGAGATGGCAAGAATAAAGCACACAGGGTTAAAGGCATTACTGAATATGACTACGTGGATGAATGATAGAAAAAAGCTTTTCTTATTTTGATAATCTATTGACTACTGCTTCATCCAATATTGCTTCACAAGGAATGTAAGGGCCCACGGCTACAATACCCAGTTTGTATTGTATTGTATCGTTCATAAAGGCTCCAACATGCTTGCATGTATTGGCTGTGGTCATCTAATGGCAGCTCTCCGAGCAAATTGATGCCTGGCTGCCTCCCTATTCAGTCTCTTATTCCTGAGGAGACACTCTTAAGGTAAGAGTAACCAGATACATCCCTCTAAGTGTCATTATGTTGAATAATAAACCCCAACCACTCCTCCGACTGAATCCCTAAGGACCACATCTGACTGGGACACCTTAACCCACCAGAACACAACAAGCCTTCATTTGCACAATTTATTACAGCAGCTACTGATGACCAATACCTACGGCAGTGGATCCCAGATTTTTTGCCACAAAATATACCCTCCACTTTCATTCTTCATATTTTCCTCAAACACAACTCAATATTATTACTTTGATACATTTTAAAGTAAGTACTATACAGTATACTTTAATACAGTTGAAGTTCAGTGAAACTGGTTTATTGTACCTACATTATTTACATAACAAAAAAGCGAAGAAGCCCTAAGCTTTCTCATGAATCCACAACCGTGTACTAGCACATCATTACAGTTGTTGGCTACATGCAAATTCCATTAAAAATGCTTAAAAGGAGGGTAAAACCAGACCAAAACACACAGTGTGAACAACCATGTAATATCCATATGCCTAAGAATGAGATAGATTGGTAGGTGGTGGTGACATGTCAGGCAATCAGTGTGTTATCAATGATGTGAACAAAATGCAAGAGGAAAGAAGTGATGGACAGAGAACAGGTATGAGTGACTGCTTATTTTGTCTCTAAAAGGATGTGACTGATTTAATCAGAGGTTCCTCCTGTATGTCATAATCTTAAGAGCTCCCTTATTACCTCACATGATAAATGTAAAATTTTTTGCACATGGCTTCATACCTCCCCAGCAGCCATCTCAGGCCTAATACAAAGGAAAGGACACTGCCAGTTTGGGCAGCACTGTTTAAGAGCCTCTGACCTATACAGTAGTACTACACACTAAAACCTTTATTTAACATATCTGGATAGACTTAATATCAGACTCAACGGACACTACGAAGTCACTGGACTTCTGTCGACCATAGCAAACAATGTTCATTTAATGGGGTGGAATGGGTCACAACACATGTGTTTCATGAAGAAGTGCAACGACATGGATGTAAAATAAACTGAAAAAGGGCAAAATTATAGGCCAAGTTAGTGTAAAATGGGTACAGCTTTCATTTTTAGTACTAGAATATGCTGTGGTGGTAGGTGGTGGCAACCATCATCCACTTACTTCATATAGTGCTGCCTACTTCTTCCTTCACCATTATCATTCTTTTTCTGTGTCTGCCTTCCTCTCTTCCTATATCTCCCATTTTTCCTGTCACTTTCCATTACTCTTCTTTCCTTTTCTGGTGGCTTTACATTAAGTAACAGGCCTTGTTGTTTCCTGTAGGCTGGGAAACCATTTACAACACTAGGTGGTAACAACATAACCAACCGATTCATGTTCCCTTAGTCAAAGGCAAACGGCCACCCTTTATGGGATAATGGGATCTGGCTATAGACAGACAGATAAAATATGCTGTTGTACACAATTATTTTCAAACATGTGCTTAGACTTCCACCTCAAGGAGGGCCACCAGATATAATGGATTTTCCGCTTTATCTGACTGGGCTTCCCCCAAACTAAACCGGTATAACAGGGTTGTACTGTACTGTATTTCAAAACATTATGCTGCAATCACACTGCAAACTCTAACTTTTGTTGGTCATTCAGTACAGGAAATATTGCTTCTCTCCCTACTTGTTACCTCAAGTGCATATATTTTAAACAGATTCTTCTTACCATAAGCCAAGGACGTGTTCCAAAACATCACAAATTTTCCATACAAATCATCAGCATCATCACCATCATTATCATCCTTGCCATCATCATTACCCTGATCTCCTTCTCAATTAAGGATTGGGTGAGGACAGGCATAACCATCTGCATATTTTTGCTCCTTCTCTCTTCACATATAGCTGTTGGATATTGAAAAACAGAGACCATAATAGTGAGAAGTTAGGACAAAATGGTAAAGTAATGCAATATTTAACCCCTTTAATCAGTCTACATCTTCAGTATTTCATTCCAATTTCCACCAGACAATTATAATCAGCTCAGGAGAGACTTTTCAAACTCAGGGAGTTAGATGCAGCCTTCATTAACCCCTTCATTATATCATACATTTCCTAAGTTGCAGAAAATCATTTGGTTAAATAAATAAATAAATAAAAAAAAATAAATAAAATAAAATCTACAATCTGAGGTCACTCCAAAATAAGTGTCTGTTTTGGGAGGCATCATGGCTGAGATAGTGGATGATGGTAAAACTGGAGGATATGACAAAATGATGGATGGAAAATTGGAGTGATGTGTGGTGCCAGAACTGTTGGCACTTAGTTCTTTCTTGCTCAGTATGGATGAGCTCTGAGACCAGAAGATGGGTAATTAATAGTAGGTACAACAGTGCACACAGATACTGATACAGCATGGCAATAAACTGCACTGAATTGTATCATATCATTTATAAAGGCTCCAACATGCTTGCATGCATTGGCCTTGGTCACCTTATGGCAGCATTCGACGCTGCTCGATCTCTAACAGCCTCCCTATTCAGTCCCTTATCCCTGAGGTCACACTCTGTGACATCGTCCAAGGTCTTTTTAGGTCTGCCTCCACAAACCCTACCCATGACATTCACACTTCTCACTTTCCACACCCAACTGTCATCCTCTATCCTCTCCACATGCCCAAACCATCTCAATCTACCCCTCCTCATCACAACCAAATACATTAACAAAACAGCAATAACTTCTTGACACTAAATGATGCAACTGTTGGACCCAGTCCTCTTTTCAGAATTCAGTACCTGGTATTGTGTAAAACATTTCATAACTGATCACTAAGAGGTGTAATCTGCCACTGAGTTACTGATAATAAGCGGCAACAGGATGAAAACCTCAGCTACGTCACTGTGTAGTTACTGAAAATAAGTTGCAACAGAATGAAAACCTCAGCTACATCACTGTGTAGTTACTGAAAATAAGTTGCAACAGAATGACAACCTCTGCTACGTCATTGTGTACAAACTATATTGTGATGAGTGGTCTAATGGCTGATGACAGTGGATTTCTTTTCATTTAACAAAGACCCCTAACCCCTCTGAGTTCAGTTGATATCCAAATGTAGTCAGATTCAATGAGTGATTTCACTAGTAACAAAGGAGATTCATTTATGCCTCATAACTAAGGCTCACTTAATTTCATGGAACCATGACTCAATATTCAGATTATGAAGGTACGCAAGTTCTGTCAGATGAAAATAAACCGATGGCCTAATTTCAACATTCTTCTTTGGATTGTAATTGCGATGGTTAAGGACACACTCTAATACCTCTTCCTTACTGATTTATTTTTGTATATGTCTTCATTTTGAATTTTATTTACACAGAGTATTGAAGTTATCAGAATTATTTAAGAAACATAGTAGAGGATAGAAAAATGTAATGAGCACATTAAATTGATTAGGAAGAGGTGTTGGAGAGCTTTTTTAACTGACAAAAATATGGTTCCTTGACACAATGCCCACACTAATACTTCCTATCCTCAGTGTCTGGTAGCAGCAAGACTGAAATAAATACAGTATACTTAGGCTGGCAGAGTTCAAGTACATCAGAGAAAATTATGCTGTGTGGCATGATGCTGACCTAAAGAACTCTTCCCCATGAATGCCCTCCCATGCCGTCCACACTAACAGTTTAAAATAAATACAATATCCTTGGGCCGCAAGAGCTGAAACAAATCACTTATCAGTAACTATTAGGCTATGTTGTATGGCCTGATGCTTAACTAAAACACTTTTCCTTACAAATGCCTTGCCACACTGCTCTCACTCATAATTCCTATCTTTGGTGTAGGTGTGGACGTGCCTCTGTACATCACTTGGTCTGCCAAATGCCCTCCCACAACGTCACAAGCATACTGTTTCTACCTAGTGTGACTTAAATAATGGTGGTCAAGTGTGGCTTTGAGACTGAAACGCAAGCCACACTCCAAACATTTATGCTTCTTAACTCCAGTGTGAATAAGCTGATGATTAGCTAGACTGTTTTGCCACACAAACATCTTACTACATACTTCACACTTGTAGTTCTTTTCACCGGTATGTGACTGGAAATGGACTCTAAGGTGGACCCTCTGTGCGGACCCGCTTTCCACACTCCTGACACTCTAACCGGGAAGCCTTGTCCTCTTTGTACCAACTCTGGTGTCGGATCAGGTACTTTTTCTGCGCAAAGAGTTTACCACAGTCTGCACACTTATAAGTCTTTTCTGTATGTGTGTGGATGTCCTTGTGTTTTCTTAAGCCTCCTGGATGCAAAAACTGTTTCCCACATTCTTCACACTGAAATTTCTTTTTCATTTCATGGATAAATGAGTGACTTTGGAGGTGTGATTTCTTGGTGAACCTCTTACCACACTTGTCACATAAAAAGTCCTTTATGCCCGCATGGATTAGCAAATGTTGATTAGGATTGTTTTTGGTAGAGAAGTGCTTCCCACACTGCAGGCACTGGAAATTTTTAATGTCCAGGTGAATGAGGATGTGTTGGGTGATGTGGCTCTTCATAAGGAACTGTTTACCGCATTCATCGCACTCATAACTTCGCTCTTTCTCTTTCTCCACACACTTGTATTTCTGTTCTCTCTCTCCCTTCCCTGTTCCTGCCATCATTTTGGTCCCCTTACTCCTTCCTCCACCTCCTGATATATTTTCAAATCTCATCCAAGCACCACAAAATAAGCAGCAGATCAAACAAAAACCAGTACTGACACCATGTTTCCTCTTAAAGAATCTTTAAACTGAGGTTGGCCATGGTACAGCAGGTGTTTTCTATGGACTGGGAGCTAAACCATGCAACACACTATCACAACATGTCAGTCTGTGAAAAATGCACGGCCAATTAGACAAAAATTTTTCAACTGTTCAATTACACAACATGAATGACACTGGGGAGCTACATCAGTAAACGCAGCTCTTCCCTTGATCGAATACACAACACAGCACCATAACATAAGGATGGGTATTTAACGAGCTTAATGCTACACATCACTCTCATAGTAGCTATAATGCATTTAACCTGACAAAGGTACCTAGCCCCTTTCAGCTCAGTTAAAGGCCATGTGTAATCAAACTAGAGTGTTTATTTGACTAGCAACCAAGGAGACTCATTCTAATCTCATTACTAAGGATCATCACATTTCATATAACCACAAGATGGTACTTAAACTGTGAGAGGCCCAGTTCCATAAGATGCAAACAAACTGACAACAGCACCACCCAGGGTTAATGGCATCAAAACACATTTTATCCACTACCCTCCAGCAGGGTGTGGTGAGAAGTGAGAGGGAGAAAGTCGGATTACAAATGCATGATACGCTTGCTAACTATTGACTTGTTTGGCAGTGTACTCTCATTCTTGCTATGGTTATCTGATGGTTCTACACTGAAAAAAAACAAAGAATTATCATCATCATTATCAGCAGTGTTTGGAAACTCCCTGTACTGTTGTTTGCAGATGATACTGTGTTGTTGAGTGAAGACGAAGGGGAGCTGCAAGGCTTGGTAGATGAGTTTGGGAGAGTGTGTAAGAAACGGAATCTAAAGGTGAATGTGGGGAAGAGTAAAGTGATGGTCTTCGAGAGAAGTGAAGCCAGTGAGTGTACAGTGAGATTGGATGGGAAGGAAATGGAGAATGTGAGTGAATTTAAGTACTTGGGTAGTGTGATGAGTAAGGATGGTAGTCTGGAGGGTGAAGTGCTCGTAAGGGTACAGCAGGGAAGGAAGGTTGCTGGTTCGTTGAAAGCAGTGATAAGAAACAGGGAGGTGAGCATGGAAGTGAAAAAGTTGTTACATGACAGTATTGTGATACCAACTCTGACATATGGAAGTGAAGCTTGGACCCTGTTGGAAGGACAGAAGTCAAGAGTGAGAGCAGTGGAAATGAGTTATTTGAGAGGAGCATGTGGAGTCACATGGAGAGACAGACTAACAAATGAGGAAGTGAAGGAGCGTTGTGGTGTGCTTGAGGACGTGATGGGAAGCGTTAGGAGAAACACGTTAAGGTGGTTTGGGCATGTGGAGAGGATGGAGAGTGAAAGATTGACGAGGAGAGTGTATGTGAGTGAGGTGGAGGGGGCGAGAGGGAGGGGGAGGCCGAGGATGAGATGGAAGGATGGAGTGGAGAGGTATATGAGAGAGGGGGGTGTGAGCTGGGAGCGTGGTAGTGAAATGGCAGGGGACAGAGTGACATGGAGGCGATTTGTTTGTGGCCACCCCGTTCGGGATTGAGGCGTCTGGCAATAGATAGATAGATAGATTATCAGCATCATTGAGAGGAAATGTTGGTTAGGACTGACACAGGTTTAGAGACTGAATTCTTTATTTTCTCTAATGTTTCAGAACACAGAACCGAATCTTTATTTTCTCTAATGTTTCAGAACACAGAACCATCTTCAGAGAGTTTGGGTTCTGTGCAGCCTAAAATGTTAGTGAAAATAAAGAATTCAAGCTCTCACCTGTCTCTCTCCCACCCAACATTTCCACTTGTCATAATGTATCATCTACATCAGCGCCATCACTGACACTCTCCCAGCTTCCCATAATACAAAGGGATGAGTATTATCACTGAACATCAACATCCTAACCTTAACTCCCAGCAGAAGAAAATTATTATCACCTTCATATCCAAATTTTCTGCTTTACAAAGGAGTGGGTGTGAGCCACAATCATCATCCAACCCATAATTCCAACAAAAAGAAAATTATCAACATCACCAACTCCATCACCACAACATACATAATTCATAATTTTAAAATATGGTAAATCCTCTCTAAATCAAACCTTGTTAAAAAAAAAAATACAGCAAAGGTGAGGATACTAACCACTCTACTCCAATGGCATACATTTATATTTTATTTTTTGTATTACCAGATGATATTATTTGACTCTGAAGTGACTACTGAAATAGTAGGAGTGAGATGTGGCCTTCACTGACTCCATCACTGATACAGCCATGTTTAACCTGACTACAATTATCTGGTGGTGACTGGTAGGAGGGACACAAGTCAAGAGTGAGAACAGTGGAGATGAGTTATCTGAGAGGAGCAAGTGGAGTCACATGAAGGGCCAGACTGACAAATGAGGAAGGGAAGGAGCATTGTGGTGTGGATGCGGATGTGATAGAAAGCGTTAGGAGAAATACACTAAGGTGGTTTGGCCATATGGAGAGGATGGAGAGTGAGAGACTAACAAGGAGAGTGTATGTGAGTGAGGTGGAGGGGGGGAGAGGGAGGGGGCAGCCAAGGATGAGATGGAGGGATGGAGTGGAGAGGTATATGAGAGAGGGGGTGTGAGCTGGGAGCAGGGCAGTGAAATGGCGGGGGACCGGGTGACATGGAGGTGATTTGTATGTAGCCACCCCCTACGGGATTGAGGCGTCTGGCAATGGATAGATAGAGACTTGAGTAACATTAAAAGCTAAGTTACTATTTTCATGTGAAATGAACAACACATTAATCTGCTTTATCTAGTGCTGGAGAGGAATATCTTCATATGATAACACCAACATGTACATGCAGCTCCACTGCCCAGTAATACAAACAGCCCTGAACTCCCTCCCTATCCTCGAAAACAAGGAGGATGGTGGACTGTAGGAAGACATACTCAGCCTGCCATTCACCAAGTATATGTTCAGATGAGCCTGGGCCCATAACAACAGCCTCTGACTGGCTATAGCAATTTTCAGTCATTCATTCATTTATCATCTAATCCTGCGTTGCCCCATAAGAAGCGGAGGAGCCTGGGGCTGGGCAAGTTGGTCCTGGCATTTAAGATGATAGCAACCAGTCTCATTCATCCCTGAGTGGCATTACGTGAGCAATAAACCCCAACCACCCTTTGGATATAAACCTGCACCGGCTCAATTCGATTGGCACGCCTTAATTACCCACTAAACCATCGAGTGCCATAATTTGGTAATGTGGTTACCACCCAGAGCAGTAAATGGTTTGCTGGTGTACAGGTAATCATATGGCTTGTCATTCGGTGTATGGTCACCCGTAGACAGAAGGAAGAGAAAAAAATGAAGGAAAGAAAGACAGAAGAGGAAGGAAAGAAAGAAGGAAGAAAGAGAGGAAAGGGCAGTCCCCTGAGAACAGCAGTACATCGAGTGTGTGGATGGTGAGCACCCCCCCCTACCACTAAAGTTATTTTCATTCCATTAATTAATTGGTGATCTGTGTCACACAGTCTCTTCATATTTATTCATCGGTCATCTTTCTCTGACTGGTCATATTTGTGTGTGGCCCTTCGTTTCATTTTTGAAGGCTCCAACTTGCTTGCATGCGTTGGCTTTGGTCACCTAATGGCAGCTCTCCATGCTGCTCGATCTATGGTGGCTTCCCTGTTCAGTCTCTTAACCCAGAGGTCACATTTAGTGACCTCGTCTCATGTCTTTTTCGGTCTACCCCCCGCAATCCCACCCCCAATATTAACGCTTCCCACTTTCTACACCCAACTATCATTCCCCAATCTCCCAACATGCCCAAACCAACTCAATCTACCTCTCCTCATCACAACGCCAATACACTCCAGTACTATCCTACCTCTCAACTCTTCCATCGTAAACCAAGCACCCCCAGGCCTTGCATGCAGGGACGCACTGCACATCCACCTGATCACTGTCATTTCTGTACGTCTGAGCCTGCAAATATCCTCTTCCTTTACTGCCCAGGTCTCACTACCATACAGTATTACACTCCTAACACATGTTGCATACAAAGATACCTTAGCACGCAGGGAGAGCCCTCTCAATGTCAGGAAAGGCAACAACTCCCTGAACTTCTTCCAACCACTCCTCACCCTAGCCACAGAGCTAGCTCCAGCCCCACCTCCAGCACATAACATGTTTCCCAGATAACAAAACTCTTCCACACAGTCATGAGACTCACCAGCAAGTTCAATCTACATATGACAACCTCCACCTGCTCTCCCCGACACGCCGCACACTCAAAATCAGTACAGTATTTTCTCGCAGTCTGCCTCTAATACCACTACATCTCTTATGCACCCACTTATCACAAACACTGCACAAGATGGAATTACTTCCCATGCTCTTATGGCAAATTGCACATGGCCATTCTCCCTCTTCTTTGACAGTACTGCCACCAACCCTAGATATCATCACGTTTGTTTTATCTGCATTTGCTCTTAAGCCCTTGTGCCCTATACCATCTCTCCACTTCCTAAATCTTTCCTCCGCTCCCCTTTCATTCTCAGCAATCAACACCAAATCATCAGCACACAACATCTCCCACGGGAGTCCATCTCTGATGTCACGTAAGAGGACTTCCAGCACCATGATAAACAATGGACTCAAAACTGACCCCAAATGCACACCAACATTCACAGTAAACTCATCACTCAAATCTCCATTCACTATTGCCTTGGTGCGAGCACCCACACACGTGGCCATAACCACCCTAACCAGCCACTCCTCAATCCCAAGCTTTCTCATTGCCCACTTCACCACCTCTCTAGGGACTCTGTCAAAGGCCTTCTCCAAATCAACAAAAACAAAGTACAGTTCCCCTTTCCTTCCTATATATTTTTCCTGAAGCTGTCAAACAATGACTATGGCATCAGTGGTCCCCCTGCCTGGCATAAACCCAAACTGCATCTCATCAATATACACTCTCTCTCTCTCTAATCATACCTTCTACAACTCTCTCCATTACCTTAGGCTACATAAAAGATTGCCATTATCCATGAGATAGTCTCTTCTGTTGAATCTTTTAAGAGGCAGCTCAAAACCTTTCTCTTTATGAAGGTACAGTGTTGAGAGAAGTGTTGGGATGGATGATGTTAACTGTTAACATTTCTGTTTATGTATATAAATAATGTCACAAGGCTTGTAACTGTCAAGGAGTAACTGAGCCTTGAGCACTGGCAAATTCCTTTGCAAGTACTGGCAAGTGAATGGGAATGTAGCTCATTCAACTGTGCAAACTTTGTTTGGCATCTCATTCTAGCTTTTTTTTAAAGATCTGAATGATGATGATGATGATAATTATTATTACTATTAATCACACTGACCTTCCATGAGTCTCAGATGGTGGGTATGGAGATGAGGTTCCACAAACAAGCTTGTTGGAGTGGAGCAATGTAGCCTGTGTTCTTTACACTCTTTATTGAACAGTCTGACATCTGTGACAGCTCTGGCAAGGGTAGGTATGCCAGTTCACCTCACGGCAACCCTGAAACAATCATCAGAATCATCAACACAACACTGACTTTTGCTTTTTAGTTCAGCTAATATCAATTGGTTAGACTCGGCTCTGAAATACCTCCTGCCACAAAATGGTTACGCAGTTCTCTGATTTCCATTTGCGACAAAAATTAAGAACTTTACCAAATGGTCTGTATTCTCATAGGATGAGGAACACCTCTTCCTTAGCAGTTTTTTTGCATGTTGCATGTTACTAAATCTTTTGTATTTTATTTATCCCTTTTTATGATCAATATTGATTGCATAAATAAGAGAAAAAGCAATTATTAAAATGGCACATGGAGAAATAAACTGGTACGGAAAAGGTGTTGGAGAGCTTCCCTACCCTACGAGAATATGGGCTTATGTTTTTTTAATTGTCATCTTGCTACCATCATATAATGCAAAATGGCTTGAGGATAACCTCTTGGAGTAGTAGTTGTAGTAACTGCAACCCCAGGCTCATCTAATGAAAACCCAGTGGACTGCAGGCTGAAGTTGTCCTCCTCCTGTATCTCCCCAACCATCCTCTAGGTGGACAGGAAGGGAACTGAGGGACATGTGTATAACCTGGCAGTGGAGCAACATGGTCATATGCTGATGCCACTACACAAATGTGTCCCTCTTATTGTGAATGGGTTCATTAAATTTCTAATCTCTGGGCAGTAAAAGAGGAGGATACTCACAGGCTCAAAAATTCAGAAATGATTAGATGGATGTGTAGTGTATCCTTGAAAGTGAGGCCTGGGGCTAGGATTGTCACTTAAGAACTGATAGGAAGGATGGGACTCGAATGTATTGGTGTTGTGATGAGGAGGGGCAGATTGAGATGGTTTAGGCATGTTGAGAGAATGGATGAGAATGGAGTGTATTTGTGTTATGATGAGGAGGGGTAGACTGAGATGACTTGGGCATGTGGAGAGGATGGGGAATGACAACTGGGTGCAGAAAGTGAGAAGTGTGAATCATGCAAGAGGCTGATTGAAAATGGCCTTGGAAGTGGTCAGAGAATGTGGCTTCAAAGGCAAAGGACTGAGTAGGGAGGCTGCCAGAGACTGAGCAGCATGGAGAGCCACGATTAGGTGACTAAGGCCAATGCATGCATGTATGTTGCAGCATTTAATAAACAATACGATATGAACCATTTATGACACCCAAATTCTGTGGAAATATCATCTGTTACTATCTATCTATCAATCTATTGCCAGACGCCTCAATCCCGCACGGGATGGCCGCAAACAAATCACCTCCATGTCGCTCTGTCCCCTGCCATTTCACTACCCCACTCCCAACTCACACCTCCCACTCTCATATACCTCTCCACTCCATCCCATCATCTCATCCTTGGCCTCCCCCTCCACCTCACTCACTTACACTCTCCTCATCAGTCTTTCACTCTCCATCCTCTTCACATGCCCAAACCACCTTAACGTGTTTCTCCTAACACTTCCCATCACGTCCACATCCACACCACAACGCTCCTTCACTTCCTCATTTGTTAGTCTGTCTCTCCATGTGACTCCACATGCCCCTCTCAAATGACTCATTTTCACTGCTCTCATTCTTGACTTCTGTCCTTCCAACAGGGTCCAAGCTTCACTTCCATATGTCAGAGTTGGTATCACAATACTGTCATGTAACAACTGTTTCACTTCTATGCTCACTTCCATGTTTCTTATCACTACTTTCAACGAACCAGCAACCTTCCTTCCCTGCTGCACCCTTTCAAGCACTTCACCCTTCACTCTTAATCCTTACTCATCACACTACCCAAGTACTTAAATGCACTCACATACTCCATATCCTCCCCATCCAATCTCACTGTACATTCACTGACTTCACTTCTCTCGAAGACCATCACTTTACTCTTCCCTACATTCACCTTTAGATTCCGTTTCTTACACACTCTCCCAAACTCATCTACCATGCCATGCAGCTCCTCTTTGTCTTCACTCAACAACACAGTATCATCTGCAAACAACAGTACAGGGAGTTTCCAAACACTGCCCTCTCTCACTAGGGCCGCTCCAACATCCACTGCCCGACCTTGTATCTCTTTTATAACCCCATCCATATACAGATTGAACAACCATGGAGACATGACACATCCTTGTTTCAATCCAACCTTCAAATGGAAAGATTCACTCAGTTTGCCATCCACACGCACTGCAGCCTTAGCACCCTCATACATACTCTTCCCTGCCTTCAACAACTTCCCATCCACTCCATATACTCTTAATACTTTCCACAATCCTTGTCTATCCACCCTGTCATATGCTTTCTCTGAATCCATGAAGGCTGCATACAACTTCTTTCCCTTCTCTAGAAACTTTTCCACTAAAGATCTAAGAATGAATATCTGGTCTACACAACCTCTTCCCCTTCCTAAAACCTCCCTGTTCTTCTCCAACTACTTCCTCTGTTATTTCCCTAACTCTGTCAATAAGTATCCTACCATATACTTTTCCTATTACACTAGGAAGGCAAATGCCCCTATGATTACCACGCACTTCTTTTCCCCTTTTCCTTTGTACAGAGGAATAATTATACCTGAATTCCAATCCTCCGGGACTCTACCTTCCTCCCAGGCCAATCTAAACAACCATCCACATCCATCCTATTACTATCTCTCCCCCATGCTTCAGCATTTCATCACACACTCCATCAATTCCTGGGACTTTCCCCAATTTGATTTTCTTCATTGCTTCCACCACTTCCAACCTACTGATTTCTTCCTCTCTTCTCACAACCCTCCTTCTCCCTGCCATTCCCCAGCCACTTATACTTGCATTACTTTAATTCTCTATGTTCAACAATTCATTAAAGTGTTCTCTCCATCTGTTTACTTTTTCTCCCTTCTCCACTAGTAATCTACCATTTTTATCTTTCACACCCCCACTAACTTCGTTGGCACCCTGTCTGTTACGCAATAGTGTATAATTCATTCAAGACACCCAAATTCTGCAAAAATAGCATGTTACTCGAGCACAAAATTAGGTTCGCTGACACAGCGGTAGCATTCTACAGAGGGCAATGGGTCAATTCAAACGTGAAACTCGTCCATCCCCAGATCGTTAAGGTTAGTTAGGCAAGGTTATATTATTAGGTTTGGGTAAGTTAGGTTAGGGTAGAGAGTTGTTAGGTTAGGTCAGTAGGGATGAACAATTAGTGACAGCTTGACTCTGAAGCCTAATCAACCTCAAATTCTGACACGGTGGGTGGCCACTTGCAAGAATTTGTTTTAAAAAAAATCTGGTGGTTTTACAGCTGATGTCTTCAAAATTATGCCTTTCTGCGACTTTTAAAAGCTGTCACAATAATAATTAACTTATAGTTTATTGATGAAAAACACAACTGCACATTTTACACATGAAAGCTCTCCTGTGGTTTCACCCTGTTTCTCCCTAATTTAAGGCTCTAACTAACCCCATCACTTCCAAAGAACTTCCTTAATTTGAATAACAACTCATTAAAACTTGAACACAACAGCAACCAATATAAAATCCATGACAGCTACTGGCGGACTCATCCTATACATACAGGTATACCTTGCTAAATTGTACAATTACGAACAAAAAACTCTAAACAAAAAAATAGTTAGCTAAATTTGATGATGAAAAAATCTGAAAATCATGATACAACCACACACATACACACAAAAAATGAAGAGCTGGCACTAAAATTCATTGCACATTAGTTTTACTTTACAATAACTGGCAATGCCCGTCTTCTGGGTATAAAGGGCCACAATCAAGGACACGACCCACTGCCCTTCCTCAGCCAATGGTGCAGGGTCTTAGGTCACAGGCGGGTGAGCTGCCCCGACGATCACAGAAATCCACACAGCAAGCGCATAATTTGCAAACATGTGTCAGGGGCACCAGAGCCACCACCAAAGTAGGAGAGGGAGAGAGAGGCGGGGGCATCCAAGGATAGCCAAGTGGTCTTGGAGGGCCACACGGTGGGAGTGAAATCTGGGACACCACAAGAGGAAGTGTTTAACAGTCTCCTCGGTACGGGGACACCAGGGGCACCACGAGGATTCTATAACACCCAGACGGTGTAGGTGGCCATTCAGACCACTGTGACCAATGTGCAGCCGAGTGAGGGACGCGTCAAACGACACGCGCCCACATGTAATGTTTACCTCAGTGTTGGAGAGTTCGAATCTGTCTATTTCGCCCATCGCCATTCACCGTCGGTATAACGCTTTGTCGCATTTTATAGCTCAGTTCACAGTTAATTTCTTTAATTAGCCTCGTTAGAATACAATAAAACGCCATGTCAATGCTTCAGAAATCTATCTATCTATATCTGTCTATCTAAAGCCCGACCTCCAATCCCGCAAAGGGTGGCCGCAGACAAAACGCCTCCAAGTCGCTCTGTCACCCACCATTTGCCTACCCTCCTCCCAGCTCACTCTCCCCTTCCTCATATACCTCTCAACTCCCTCCCTCCACCTCATCCTCGGTCTTCTCCTCCTTCTCCCTCCCTCCACCCCACCTGCATACACCCTCTAGTCAGTCCTTCACTCTCCATTCTCTCATGTCCTAATCTCAACCACATGCACATCCACCCTACAACGTTCCCTCACTTCGTCATTCGTCAACCTGTCCATCCATGTCACTCCACATGCTCCTCTTAAGTAACTCATTTCCACTGCTCTCACTCTTGACTTGTTACCCTCTAGCAAGGTCCATGCCTCGCTTCCATACGTCAGGGTAGGGATCACAATACTGTCATGCAGTGACTTCTTGACTTCCATACTCACCTCCCTATTTCTCATCACCGCATTCAGTGAACCAACAACCTTCCTTCCCTGCTGTACCCTTTCAAGTGTTTCATCCCCAAAACTTCCATCTTTACTCATCACACTACCCAAGCACTTGAATGCACTCACACTCTCCATATCCTCACCATCCCAACCTCATTGTGCATTCTGTGACTTCATTCCTCTCAAACACCATAACTTTACTCTTGTTTACATTGACTTTCAGATTACCTCTTACACATTGTTCCAAATTCATTCACCAAACCTTGCAACTCCCATTCATCTTCACTCAACAATACTGTCTCATCAGCAAACAATAACACTGGAATCTTCCACATCTCACCCTCATTCATTAGAGCCACTCCCACATCCACTGCCCTACCTTGCACCTCCTTTACAACCCCATCCATGTATATATTAAACAGCCATGAAGACATCACACAACCCTGTTTCAGTCCCACATTCAGATCAAAGAACTCACTCAGCTCACCATCCATTCCCACAGTAGCCTTAGCTCCTTCGTACATACTCTTCACAGCACTCAACAATTTCCCCTCCACTCCATATATTCTTAATACCTCCCACATACCTTGCCTATCTTACCTGTCATAAGCTTTCTCCAAGTCCATGAAGGCAGCATACACCTTTCCCTTCTCTATATACTTCTCCACTAAACATCTTAGAACAAATATCTGATCTACACGCCCTTTTCCCTTCCTAAATCCCCCTTGTTCTTCTCCAACTAACTCCTCTGTTATATATATATATATATTTTTTTTTTATGTGTCCGACTCTGGGCATAGGCTTCACAGCCTGCTATCAAGGCCCAGTCGTTCTCCTACAATCTACATGTCACCACTTCGGCGCTTAACACCCACCGTCCATATTGAATACATGCTAGGGCTGTCTCATACAGGACTGGTGTATTGGTATTAGCGGGGTCATTTTTACGACATTTCGGCGGGTCTTCTGGTAGATCAGTAAAGCCTGATTTAATGAAATTCAAATCCTTAAACTGTTCCCTGCACCAGCGAGGATTCGAACCTGGGTCCCACGGGACCGCAAGCGATCCTTCCATCTCCTCAATTTCTCTCTCTTCTCCACCAGCAATCTATTATTCCCATCTTTCACTCCCCTACTATTTCCCTTTTCACACTGTCTTACTTTCTTTACCTCCTTCCAAAACAATTTCTTACTCTCCCTCCACTTTACGCTCAGATTCCTCCCAAACTCCTCATCCACTTTCTTCTTACTCTTCTTCATCAATCTCTTCACCTCTCTTCTCCAGCTCACATATACCTCTCTCTTATCTTCTCCCCTACCTCTGCTCGCTAGCCATTCATTATATGCCTTCTTCTTTTGTTCGACAGCTCGTTTCACCTCATCATTCCACCATGCTGTCCCTTGCACACCCCTGCATCTCCTCCTCACTCCACAAACCATCTCACACGCTGTGCCTGTCTCTTCCGTGAAAATCTTACATACATCTTCCGCCCCTTCCATCTTTTCTAACTCATACCTTCCCAATCTTTCTTCCACTATGCTCTTATACTTTGCCATTAACTCACTACCTTGTAACTTCACTCTTCCCACAGGAGCTATTTCCTCCTGTCTTTCCTTTGGCCGCTTCACCCACTTTCTTTCCAGCATATTCCATTCCCCCCACCCTCTCCACACTCTTGCATCCAACACTTGTCTTCTCATTCGCTCATCCACACACACGTAATCTATCATTCCCTTTCGTTCTACAGATTCACCATCCATCCTCCTTATGACTCTCCATGTATACCTGTGGATCATCTTGTGCCGAAAGTAGGTGTTGGCTATTGCCAGCCCCTTACCAGCACAGATGGGGGGGATGGCGAAATGAATCTTGGAGCCTTATGACAGCTCATTATCCCTTGCAAAAAGTTTGTTGTAATTTTTAATTGCATCATTACCGTTTCATGATCGAGAAAGTCAAAAATTTTCACTCCAGCTAACACCAGACCATTTTGTTCAGCTGAGTGCGAAGCACAGGAACCTGATTGTTAATATTGCTAGTCCTCTGATGGTTTTGATTCAATTTGATAACATTTATTGCTGAGAAAGTTACAGAGTACTTATACAACAAACGAAGATGGAGGATCATGCCACATACCTCCTTCAGCAAGTAAAATGATATACAGTCAGTGATTATATAATTAACATAAGGGGGGGTGGATTTTGTCACACACCTCCCTCAAAAAACACTACTTTTTATACAATCAGTGGGCATAAAATCACTCCCTATAATCATTATTATTTATTATATGCGTTAAAAGATGTAAATGGGTATATGAAGTATTACATACAGGAGTCAGTAGGTTTTGACAACTGTTAATTTAGTTATATCAGCAAATGCAAGACTATATTATTTATGAGTCATAGGAGACGGGATACTTAAATGGTTAGTGTCGCCAGCTACGAAATAATGCCAAGATTCGAATATTGGTGAGGGCAGCTTGCGCCACTCGACCCAGATGTGCATGCTCCCTTTGAGGGTCGGTAAGTCAAAGGAGTAACCCGGGTAACACCTGGCAGATGGTAACTGTGGTAACCTGGATAATAAAGTGGCCTTGTATCCCAGGATAGAGAGCGAACACCATCCACAGGCTCAAAGGCTTAAGTCCGGAGAAGGGCACCGTGGCAGAGAATCTCATGCATCTGCCCCCACCTTTAACTATACTACAGGATCCTGACTCTAGTAATACCGTTACTATTAACCTTAGCATCTGAAATACCAAGGGGAGACCACAGAGAGGCGCGGCAAGAGTCCGACCAAGACAGGCATACGTCCCCAACCAGCACGCACCCGTCTTCCACTCAATGGAGTCCACGGGCGGCACACCATCCTGCTGCAGTACCCACTACCCGCACCAGCACTCGCCAGGAGCGGGGCGAGATCTGCGTACCACCAGACTTCCCAAGTAGGACCGTGATGACACCCACCGTGCTAATCGGGGAGAGGACACCCACCATGCTCCTTGCACCTACAGTTCCAAGCAGGACCGCGGCGACGCCCACCGTGCTCGCTAGGGAAAGTTCGCCCACCGTGCTCCTCTCACCTGCAGTCGCAGGGTCTAACAGAACCGCAGCAGCGGCGTCCACCGTGACCGCAGGGGAGGGAACGCCCACCGTGCTTCCCTCGTCTGATACCCCTTCAGCACCTTTCGAGGGCAATGCCCCTTGCTCGCCTCACTCCTCCAGAGGCAGAGCGGGATGCCCCTTCCACTCCCCCCACTCCCCAAGGGGAGGAGCCAGCTCCCTAGCGGAGTTGCTGCTGAAGAGGGTCTGGAGCGGCCCTATAGTGAGTCTGGGGATACGCTCACTACAGCCAATACCCCTATGTGACCAGTTGCTGCCGGACTCCTGAAGAAGGAGAAGCCGCAGGCGGCCCCTGTTGGCCTCTTGGCAAAGGCGAGGCCACAGCCCCCATTGACCAAGGGACACCCCCAGGACTCCCAGCCGAGACCTCCCCAGACCAGCCGGCGAGCCGTCCTCCACCAAGGGTAGGCGCAAAGCAGCGCGCCTACTCGCCCTGCTCGGCCCTAGTCCCGAGGGCCGACGCACCTACAGAGGCCCCTCCAGTGAAAGACCTCCCTCTACGCCGCCCCGCAGTCCTCACCTGACGATCCAGCGTACAGCAGTGGTCCCGCGCCCCTTCAGAGAAAACACACCTGCCGGGACCCCTCCCACACTGGGAGACACCTGCAGTTACCCTGTCATCATTAGACACAACTCCAATCCCTGTATCTCCCATAGTGTGTGTAATCCATCAAATTGTACTGTGCCCAAGCTACTGTATGTTTGTACGGTAATATACGGATAAGATTGGTTAGCCTGTGTTTTTGAGCCCTGTTCCCCTCGTTGCATGCTCTGGATCCGGAATGGCAAGAACCTAAATCAGGCCCTCGTACTCAGGGGGCAAGAAGTTGAGCTCTGAGTACGTGGTATGACAGTATCCTCAGCCAGCTGACGCCAAACAAAATTTATTTGGCTAAGAGGAGCCTAGTGCAGGTTTCGGTGGCTTAGTAAAATAAAATAAAATAAAAACTCAAAGTGTTTTATAAAGGCATCAAACACATACAGCACTGCAGTACGTGAGTCAGAGGTAAAAACAAAAAAATCGACGGAAGTGGGTAATCAATGCACCATTTTTGGACAGGGATGCTTTCTTGATCAGTCACTTCCGCCTCCGTAGTGCGTCTCGGCATTGGCATTC
>JAGKTI010000300.1:15104-35373 GCA_018397915.1 Birgus latro
CTGCAGCCTCAAGTTTAGGCAAAGATGATGTGTCCATACTACGCAGCTGCCGCTTCATGTGCGCCCATAAATTCTCAATGGGATTGATATCTGGGCTGTTTCCGGGCCAATCTCGAATAAAGGGAACCTCACAGTCTGTTAGCCACTGTTTCACTGACTTTGCAACATGTGCAGGGGCAGAATCTTGCATAAATACTCTTGCCTTGGTTTTATCAAAAGAGTCACTTAAAACATCACATAAGAGCTCCAAATAATTGTTCTGGTTCACTTTTTCATTTGCAGGTAGAATTACCAACTCACCAACACCATAATATGTAAAGCAGCCCCAAGCCATGAGTGAGGCTGGGTATTTAACAAACTTGGAAGTGTACTTAGGATCCAGGGGGTCACTGCCTGGTTTGCGGTACACTCGTGATGAAGGGGTACCAGTGACAGTAAATGTTGACTCATCACTCCAAAGCACAGTTTTCCATTGCTCCTCACTCCAGGCAAGATATTTCTTACAAAAATTTACTCTCTTTTTCTTCTGAAGTGCAGTTAGCAGTGGTTTTTTACGAGCACAAAAACTCCTGTAGCCCAGATCGTCATGCAACAGCTGCTGCACACTTCTGACAGACACATCTGCCAGCAACTGTGGGTTCTTTTCTTTTAAATCCCGTGCTGTTAGCCTTGGATCCTTGCTAACTTGCCTTGAGATCAGCTGACGGGTCCTGAAGGTTGTCTTACGAGGTCTCCCAGGCTTGGGAAGTGGAGTGGGAGGAATGGCCTCCCCACTGTCCTTGAACTGCTTCACCAGTCTCTGCACTGTCCTCAGTCTAACACCATCTGATTTGCAATAAATGGGAGTTTGTGGCCAGCTTTGTATAAAGTAATCACTTCCACACGTTTGTCCTTGCTTGTGGTTACTTTAGGCATGATGAGAATGTGGTAGGTAACCAAATAACTGTGTTATTTGAGTCAAAACATGCCCTCGTGGTGCATCACACACAGAGACATTCCTCCTCCTGTGGCTGCCCAAACATTACTGAGCCTGCTTCTGTGGTGCCAAACCTATCAAGCAGGGTTGCCAGCTCCCGTTGAAAAAGCGTTAGCTCATTTCGCATCACAGGGCAGGGTAGTATTGACCCTACTTCACTTAACGCGAAAAAGAATGACGTCGGCAAAAAAGCGTCAATACTTTCCGCGCCTACTGTATATATATATCCAGGGGCAGGATCCCACTGCTACCTGGCACATCCCCGGGTGGCGGATAGGGGAAGGCCTTGTAGATATACAAGGTACCGTCTTAAACGGCGCAGACCATGGGGCCCCCAGTAGATATATAGGGTTCCACGGAATATAACGAATAAGGTGGCACAAAAAATTACATCTCACCAGAAACTATGTGGTAGGGAGGTGAGATTATTTGCACAATGCTCCCAACCAAACATGAATTCTATTGCAAATTACTTCACAGGCGTTCCTGTTGGATCATCATCTACTAAAGGTCCAACCACACTGCCTCCTGTGCTTGCGGGCAGTGTGCCACCGAAAGTGAGCAGACACTGAGTTGGCAAGTTAGACACTGGGATAACAAAAAATTGAAATCTTTGAAGATCTATGCATACAATGTAAGAAGCCTCGCAGATGATTACAAACTTGATAACTTAATGACTGAACTGGAGAACATTAGTTGGGATATTGTAGGTCTGAGTGAGATCCAAAGAAAAGAAGAAAAAGTAATTCAGCTCACAGACAACAACCACCTATTTTACTACAGAGGAAGGCAAAATGAAAGAGTTAGTGTACAGGATTTCTAATTAACAGAAATCTTGCAAACAACATTGTTAAATTCAGCAGTGCATCTGATAGAGCAGCATCTGTTGTCATTAGACTATGCAAAAAATTACCCTGAAAGTAATACAAGTATATGCACCAACTTCTCAAAGCTCAGATGAAGAAACAGAAACATTCTATGACAACATCTCCCAGATTATGGAAGAAAAAACGACCACATATACTATACTCATGGGAGATTTCAATGCAAAAGTTGGGAAGTCGAAAAATGGAGAAGCATGTATGGGAAAATTTGGAGTGGGAGAAAGGAATGAAAGAGGAGAAAAGCCAGTAAATTTTGCTGAAATGTTTAACATGAGAATAATGAACACATTCTTTCACAAAAGAACAGGAAAGTGGACCTGGAGAAGCCGAAATGGAGAAACAAAAAATGAAATCGACTTCATTATAGAAGATAAGAATAACACGATCACAAATGCCACAGTTATCAACAAAGTAAATACAGGAAGTGATCATACAATGGTGGGTTGCACAGCCAGATTCAATTTCAGAAGTGAGAGAAAGAAGATGATTAAAGATAAAAAGATATGCCCAATAAAAGTAAACAAAAACAAAGAAGCCTTTCAGTTGGAAATTAGGCTCTAAGTAATGCTGAATGTGACACTGATGAGCTGAACGACAGACTAACAAAAGTGCTAAGAGAATCAGCGGAGGTGGTGGGAACACCTAATACAACCAAATCAAAGAAATATTCAGAAAAGACATTCAAGCTTATGGAAAAATGAAAGGAAATGAAAGTGAAAACAAATAAAGATGAAATAGAGTGAGCGGAATTAAATGAGCTTATCAACAGGAGACAAAGAGATGAAAAAAGAAAGAGAAACATGGATCAGATCAAAGAAACCATCAAAAATGGAAAAAGTTTGAAACAGGTCCGAAGTAAGATGGCAGTAGGAAAGCAACAAATGACATCACTGAAAGAAAAAAATGGTGAAATAATTAAACGCAGAGATAAAATAGTGAAGAGAGTTGAAGAATTTTACAAAGAACTGTATGCATCAAAGACAGTAGTACCAATAGCTAACTTCTCAGTTGACACAAGTGAAATACCTGAGGTAACACCAGACAAAGTAAATATATCTCTTAAAAATATGAAAAAAGGGAAGGCTCCAGGAGAAGATGGAATAGTAACAGATTTACTCTTGGATGCAGGAGTAGAAGTACAAAATAGGCTTGCTCACTTATTTACCCAATGTATAAAACAGAAGAAAATTCCCAAAACATGGTGTAATGGAATAGTCATTTTACTCTACAAAAAAGGTGACTCAAAAGATCTTAGTAACTATCGACCCATTAGCTTATTATCGGTCATTTACAAACTTTTCACTAAAGTCCTTACAAGCAGAATAACAACAAATTTAGAGGAAAACCAACCTCGTGAACAGGCAGGATTCCGAAGCGGGTATTCGACCTCTGATCATCTACACACAACGAATCAGTTAACTGAGAAAACTAGAGAATATAATAAACCACCGTGAGTAGTTTTGTTGATTATGAAAAGGCTTTTGATTCAGTGGAGCACATAGCAATTATAAATTCATTGCGAGAACAAGGAGTGAATGAGAACATTGTAAAACTGCTCGAAAACATATATATGGAGGGAACTGCTACAGTTAAATTACGTAAGGACTCGGAAAAGATTAAGATTGAGAAGGGCGTGCGTCAGGGAGATACAATTTCAACAAAATTATTTACAGCATGCCTAGAAAGTATTTTCAGAAAGCTAGACTGGGAAAACAAAGGAGCGAGCATTGATGGAGAAAAGCTAAACCACTTGAGATTTGCAGATGACATTGTCCTAATCTCAGAAACAGCAGAGACATTGCAAGAAATGTTAAATGACCTGAACAGAGAAAGTCTGAAAGTAGGACTCGAGATGAACCGAAGTAAAACTAAAGTAATGTTTAATCCACAAACACCAAAGAGAGTCATCAGAATATGCGAAGAAATTCTTGAAGAAGTTGAGGAGTACAACTACTTGGGACAAATACTAAAATTAACGAAAGATCATGATAGCGAAATAAAAAGATTCATTACATCTGGATGGAAAGCTTTTGGTAAACATAGAGACATTATGAAAAGTAGCTTGCCAGTTTGTATGAAACAAAAAGTATATAACAAATGTATAAATCCAGCTATGAAATATGGTTGTGAGACCTGGAAACTGACAAAATCGATGGAAAATAAATTAATCCGTTCTCAGAGAGCAATGGAAAGATCAATGTTGGAAATATCTTTAGTCCGAGGAATCCCATCGACGTATGGGTACGTCGCGATGTTTTGTCACAGCTACACCCATCGACGTACGGGTATGTCGCGAAATTGCAGGGGTCGTAATTTGCACAATTTTCAAGTTTCATGGTGATTTTTGGTAGGCATATGTAGGAGACCTTCCTCTACCTGCTGTCAAGCAGGGATACTGCCTGGACCCACCTAACCCCCCCCTCCCCCACACACTGGGCAATTCACGTGTTAGCAGTGACCTGGCCAGTAAAGGTATGTTGCCCCACAGTCTCTCCAATGATGAAATTCATAGTGAAAGTGATTCCTGAGGTGGAGGACAAACAAAATAAAGAAGCTAGAGCAAGAAACAAACAGAAGTGATGAGGTGGTAATGTCATAAAGGAAGGTGCCATAAGTGGATGTGTTTGTTGACTGAACAATGCTTCTATTGCCTATATAAATGTGTGAAAACCAATATACCCTGTTACTACACATAACTTCGTAGCAAATACATAAATAAACACGTAACTGAAAGTGGCTTGAATTAGTTAACCCTTGGATAGTTCGTTTTCTTCAGCCAGGTACCCTGAAAAAGAGGGAAAACGTAAGGTTGCATGACACCTGTATCAACATTTTTAAGCACAGGATCGCGATTTCCCTATGAATTTTCGATGTTTTTCACCAAAAGCGAAGGTTTGAGCCAATTTAAAAAAAATCCAAAAATGCTCAGGATTTTGGGGTATCGTAAGTTGGAAATCACTCAGGACGTGACGGGTTAAGAGACAGGAAAAGATCAACTCGGGTGAGAGAGCAGACTAAAGTTAATGATATAGAAGTTATAAAAGAACAGAAATGGCGGTGTGCAGGCCATATAGCAAGAATAAGGGATAACCGATGGAGCAAGAGGCTGACTGGCTGGACACCAAGAGATTGTAAGTGTAGTAGAAAAAGGCCAGACAGGAGGTGGAGAGATGAGATAGAGAAATTTGCAGGGAAAACGTGGCAAAGATTGGCTCAGTCAAGGAATTCGTGGAAAAGGTTGGGGAAGGCCTTTGTTCAGCAATGGACTTGTAATGGCTGATGATGATGATATACATATATTGTGTATATAAAAAGTGAATGTGAAAATGTGTAAAATTAGCACACACCCCATCATCGTAGCTTCGTCTGTGGCCACATTACATACACCAAGTTGCGTTTCCATGCTACAAGTACTCCATGCATCCACCCACTCCACACCAAAATGGACTATCTACCCACATCAACCACTGACGGTACCTGAAGTTAGCCATCTGATGCAAATCTAGGTCACGCCACGCTCCCAAAGATACAGTGCTTACTCCCGACTTCCAGTCGAAGATGGAGGACTTCCAAGGGACGAACTAACTGATAGTGATGTGTAAATGGTGTATATAATGAAAGCAATGTAAGTGAATGTAAGTAAATAGAAGTATATCATAAAATCAATTAATGTAAGGAAACTGACAAAAGAAATGCGTGATTTACCATAACTAATGGAATCAATTAATGTAAGGAAACTAACAGAAGAAATGTGTGATGGAAACTAACAGAAGAAATGTGTGATTTACCATAACTAATGAGACTGTGAGCGGCATTGAGTGTTTATTGTGCCTTATGCAAATGTTTATAGTGCCTTATAAAAAAATATAAAAAAATGAAAATAAATAAAATTAGCACAGAACCCCAATTTCCCATCATCACAGTTTTGACTGCGGCTGCATTAGCTAAACCAGGTTGCATTTTCATACTACAAGTACTGTACTACATGCATCCACCCACTGCACACCAAACTGGACTATCCATCCACATCAGCCATTGGCAGTATCTGAAGGTAGCAACCTAATGCAAAGCTGTGCATGCTGGACCAAAACACCTGTTTTTCGGTGGAAAACAGCCAAAGTGTGCACTTTTACTGTCACTAGGCTTATTTTGACCATTTTCAGGTCTATTCATGGAGAAAAAAATTTAAAAAAAATGAAAATGGTCAGCACTGTGGGTCACACAGCCTCCCAAAACCCTGGCACTGGAGGTCAAAAAGCCGACACAGGCTCTGGCACAGAATGGGTTAATCCCATAAGGGGTGGCCACAAACAAATTGACTCCAAGTAACCCTTTTCCCTCCCATTACACTGCCCTCCCTCCAACGCACACCCTCTCTCTCATATACCTCTCCACATCAGCCCACCACCAAGTATGAGATGGAGGGATGGACCACCTCTCCACCTCCCTCCCTCTCCCTCCTCCAGCTCACTCACATACACCCTCTCATTAATCTCTCACTCTCCATCCTCTCCATATGCCCAAACCACATCAATGCAGTTCTCCTAACACTTTCCATTACATCCACATCCACATCACAACACAATGCTCCTTCACTTCCTCATTTGTCAGTCTCTCTCTCTCTCCATGAAACTCAACATGCTACTTGCAAATTACTCATTTCCACAGCTCTCACTCTTGACTTCTGTCTTTCCAACAAGGTCCAAGTACTTTCAAATGTTATAGTTTGTATCACAATACTCTCATGCAGTGACATTTTTACTTCAATGCTCACTTCCCTATTTCTTATCACTGCTTTAAAAGAACCAGCAATTTTGTTTCCCTGTTGTACCCTTTCATGCACTTTACCCTCTAAATTTCCATCCTTCCTTATCACACTACCCAAGAAATTAAATGCACTCAAACTTTCCATTTCCATATCATCCATTCTTACTGAACATTCAGTGACTTCATTTCTCTCAAAGACCACAGATTTACTCTTCCTTATATACACTTTTCGATTCCATTTCTTAAAAACTCTTCCAAACTCATTCACCAGGCCTTGCAGTTCCTCATAGCCCTCGCTTAACAATACTGTATCGTGTGCAGACAACAAAACAGGAAGTTTCCAAATGCAGCACTCTCTCTCATTAGGGCCACTCCAACATCCACTGCCCTACTGTGTATCTCCTTTGTAACTCCATCCACATACAGACTGAACAATCATGGAGACATGACACATCCCTGTTTCAGTCCAACAAGATAGAAAAATCCACTCAGTTCACCATCTACATGCACTGCAACCCAAGCACCCTTATACATAATCTTTTTGATATTCAATAGCTTTCCATTTACTTCATCTTTAGCGGAACAGACTGTAGCACCAGTCGAGCAGGGCAGTACTCCCACGGTGGACAGAAAGCTGATGACAGGGAGAGCTGGGGCTCCTGTTTCATCAGTCCTCGGGACTAGGTTCTGACCATCCCCCTTTGCTGAACTTTTTCAGTGTTTCAGTAACTCTTAAGAGTAGGCCAGCATCCTCTCCAATACAAGTTTCTCTAACTGTCAACATCAAACTACATGCACATGACACACTACATTTCCTTTTCAAAATTTACAATAATAAATAAATAAATTAATTAATTAATAAAATGGCACCTAATAACCAAGCCTTGGAGTTGGGGGGGGGGGTATAAATGCCCTCACCTTCCGCCCCTCTCCGGGTGACGACTCAACTACCTGCCTGGAACAACTGTGTGACTCACTTTTTCATTTCTGCAAAATTTGTGGCCTTTCCTCTAACTTTTTCTCTGTTGTGCACCACCTCTCCTCCTCTAAACCTCACCTCTTTCTAACTGAGAGTCAGCTGTCTGAAGGAACTGACAGCAAACCTTTTCCTCCTACTTTCTCTATACTCATTTCAAAGCCAAAGGTGGCTGTTGTGTATATGTACGCAACAACTTATCTTGCTCTCGTGTTCCTGAACTTGACTCATCTGAATTTTCTACTCTCTGGCTTCAGCTTTCCTATCATTCTCTGACTAAATACATCTTTGCTGTTTACTTATCCCCTAATTCTTCTATGAAAAATTCTTTGACTACATTAATCCCTCCAAGATCTGACATAACAGAACACAAGCAACATCCGGGACTTGAGAAAAATGTCCCTGGATAGGTACTTATAGACCCCAACCCAACCTAACTTTGATGGCCACCTAAATAACTCCCTACCAGACATGCACAGTACCTATTTAAGACCTATTCACACAAACAAGGGACAGAAATCATAAAATAAATGAAAAGGAACCAGAGAATGAGAAAACAGGAGTATCGAAAATATTTAACAGTGTCCAGGGTACTTACGACACGTCCGTGGCCATTGCGAAGATTAACCCACCTCTTCTATGGCTCTGACAGTGGTGAAGGTGCAATTGGAGCATGTACAGAAATCCAGTGTTGTGCTGCACTTAATCCTTTGCAATGTGAATTATAACTGTTTAATACTGCACATTCTTTTCTTACCTGCACCACGCCAGCTGCAACATGCTAGTGTTTCACTCTGCACTTAATCCTCTGCACTCTGAATTCTAATTTCTTAACACTGCACATTCTTTTTTTACTTCCACCACACCAGTGTTTCACTCTGCACTTAATCCTTTGCACTGTGAATTCTAATTTCTTAACACTGCACATTCTGTTGTTAACACTGCACAACACTGTAAATTCCCATGTGGTTTAGTGGCGAGTTATTGTTGTTTATTCACTGTCAGAGCCAGAGAGTAGGTGTTGCAGGTGGCCCAAGGGCACGTCACTGGAACGTGGTGATGGGCTACCCAATCCAGACAACTCTGAAGACAGCCGCAAACTCATGTCCAGTGGAGACTCCACCATGGCCGATGTGCTGGGCTGTGGCTTGGAGGTAGAAGGCAGGTCCTGGTGAGGCAGTGGTGTGGAGCCAGGGCTGGGAATAGCAGGAGTCACGGGCCTAAAAAAAGGTGTCAATGGCTGATTGACGTAAGAAACAACGATTCTGGCGATTGATGATGCAATTCCTAAAAGCGTGCACTTCCTCCACAAGTCACAGGGGCCCCATCTCCCTGTTGCAGTCCGGGTGTTCCAGGTGGTCAAGAACGAACTCAACGTGCTCCCAGAGAGTGCTCACCTTGGGGATGGCTGGAGTTATGGCGCACTAAGAGGAGTCTGCATCATCGTCGCTGTCCTTGTTGGAATCTTCCACCTGGGTACCTGTACCTGCAACAGAAGATGCGATCTCGGAATCAGACATGATCTGATACCCAGGATCACCCTCGTCATCTGCCAACCACACACGCACTTCATCCACATCCACCTCATCGCCAGCCGCATGAGGACGCGCATGGAAGTCGTCCACATCAAAAACCTAGAAAGACGTGCACCACATCGGCTCTGAGAAGCAGATGACACCATCCACTTTCCAGAGTCTTGACAAAGACTTCCCTCCATGCACTGGCCCCTGACTTGAGGTTGTAGTGACGAATGTTTTACAAAGTCTGGCGGCCCAGCATGTCCCCCTCCTCCCTGTGCTTGGCCTCATCCTCGAGAACAATCATCACCTCGTCCAGGAACTTCCAACGGTACAGCCTTTTCATTGCCATGATCACTCCTTGGTCCATTGGTTGGAAGAGAGCAGTTGTATTAGTGGCAAGAACAAGCACCTAATGCGGCCACTCTCAGCCACCAACTCCTTATCGGACAGATGTGCAGGTGCATTGTCCAGAAGGAGAGCCCTTACCTCGTTGAGTGGGATTCCCAGTGTGTTCGTGTTGTAGCCGTGGCCGAGGCGGTTGTATAATCTATAGACATGTTTACTTTGTTGTGAAGAAGAATATGTTGTATAGATAACTTCACTTCACTTCATTAAGGGAGGATAAAGATGAGTCGTGATAGATCTTAGTTTTATTGTCTTCAAAGGGAAGTTCAAGAATAACTCACGGTGTATAACACAAGAATGTATTAAGGCGAGAGCGGTTTTATGCTAGATCACTCCGTGCATCTCAATTCCTCTTCCGTCTCTCCTCTCTACCTGCTCTGTCTCCTAATTCTGAATCTGGTCCTCTCCTCTCTTGGATAGGACGGCTCGTGTCACATGGTCTATACATACGTCAAAGGCTTCTAGAAACCCATGTGTGTGTGTGTGTGTATATACAGTAGGTGCGGAAAGTGTTGACGCCATCTTAAAAAAAGAAAACATTCTTGTGGTTAGCAAGGAGAAACAAATAAATTAACACTCACCACTGAATTTAGTATTTACTGGCATTCCCCTTCACCTTTATTATCTTCTTAAGGCGTCTGTGGAGACTGATGGCGTAGTTTTGCAGAACAGACGGACTAAAACTGCTCCATAGCTGCTTGACTGCAGCCTCAAGTTTAGGCAAAGATGATGTGCCGCTTCATGTGTGCCCATAAATTCTCAATGGGATTGATATCTGGGCTGTTTCCGGGCCAATCTCGAATAAAGGGAACCTCACAGTCTGTTAGCCACTGTTTCACTGACTTTGCAACATGTGCAGGGGCAGAATCTTGCATAAATACTCTTGCCTTGGTTTTATCAAAAGAGTCACTTAAAACATCACATAAGAGCTCCAAATAATTGTTCTGGTTCACTTTTTCATTTGCAGGTAGAATTACCAACCTACCAACACCATAATATGTAAAGCAGCCCCAAGCCATGAGTGAGGCTGGGTATTTAACAAACTTGGAAGTGTACTTAGGATCCAGGGGGTCACTGCCTGGTTTGCAGTACACTCGTGATGAAGGGGTACCAGTGACAGTAAATGTTGACTCATCACTCCAAAGCACAGTTTTCCATTGCTCCTCACTCCAGGCAAGATATTTCTTACAAAAATTTACTCTCTTTTTCTTCTGAAGTGCAGTTAGCAGTGGTTTTTTACAAACACAAAAACTCCTGTAGCCCAGATCGTCATGCAACAGTTGCTGCACACTTCTGACAGACACATCTGCCAGCAACTGTGGGTTCTTTTCTTTTAAATCCCGTGCTGTTAGCCTTGGATCCTTGCTAACTTACCTTGAGATCAGCTGACGGATCCTGAAGGTTGTCTTACGAGGTCTCCCAGGCTTGGGAAGTGGAGTGGGAGGAATGGCCTCCCCACTCTCCTTGAACCGCTTCACCAGTCTCTGCACTGTCCTCAGTCTAACACCATCTGATTTGCAATAAATGGGAGTTTGTGGCCAGCTTTGTATAAAGTAATCACTTCCACACGTTTGTCCTTGCTTGTGGTTACTTTAGGCATGATGAGAATGTGGTAGGTAACCAAATAACTGTGTTATTTAAGTCAAAACATGCCCTCGTGTTGCATCACACACAGAGACAATCCTCCTCCTGTGGCTGCCCAAACATTACTGAGCCTGCTCCTGTGATGCCAAACCTATCAAGCAGGGTTGCCAGCTCCCGTTGAAAAAGCGTCAACTCATTTCGCATCACAGGGGAGGGTAGTATTGACCCAACTTCACTTAACGCGAAAAAGAATGACGTCGGCAAAAAAGCGTCAATACTTTCCGCGCCTACTGTATGTGTGTTTCTCAGCTGTCAGCTTCCCAAGGCACAAAAGTGTGAATTCTGTTACTTCCTACTGTGAGCTGGTCAGGTAACACCTTGCAATCTTTCCACTTCCTTGTCTCTCACTCTCTAGCCTCCTATTCTATCGATCTATCTATTGCCAGACGCCTCAATCCCGCACGGGGTGGCCACAAACAAATCGCCTCCATGTCGCTCTGTCCCCCACCATTGCACTACCCCACTCCCAACTCACACCCCCCTCTCTCATATACCTCTCCACTCCATCCCTCCATCTCATCCTCGGCCTCCCCCTCCCTCTCGCCCCCTCCACCTCACTCACACACTCTCTCCTCGTCAGTCTTTCACTTTCCATCCTCTCCACATGCCCAAACCACCTTAACGTGTTTCTCCTAACGCTTCCCATCATGTCCTCAACCACACCACAACACTCCTTACTGTCATGTAACAACTTTTTCACTTCCATGCTCACCTCCCTGTTTCTTATCACTGCTTTCAACGAACCAGCAACCTTCCTTCCCTACTGCACCCTTTCGACCACTTCACCCTCCAGACTTCCATCCTTACTCATCACACTACCCAAGTACTTAAATGCACTCACATTCTCTATATCCTTCCCATCCAATCTCACTGTACATTCACTGGCTTCACTTCTCTCGAAGACCACTTTACTCTTCCCTACATTCACCTTTAGATTCCGTTTCTTACACACTCTCCCAAACTCATCTACCAAGCCTTGCAGCTCCCCTTCGTCTTCGCTCAACAACACAGAATCATCTGCAAGCAACAGTACAGGGAGTTTCCAAACACTGCCCTCTCTCACTAGGGCCGCTCCAACATCCACTGCCCGACCCTGTATCTCTTATATAACCCCATCCATGTACAGATTGAACAACCATGGGGACATGATACATCCTTGTTTCAATCCGACCTTCAAATGGAAAGATTCACTCAGTTTGCCATCCACATGCACTACTTATGCTATTTATGTATTGTATTATAATAACGTAGCAGCCGTGGCTCAGTGGGTTAGAGCGCTCCGCTCTGGCCGTAGGGTCGGAGGATCGAATCCACCCAAGGGTCATTGGTAGACATCACGAAGGGCGTCCGGTCATAAAATGCTACACGCTCCAATCCAAAAAGGCCGACGCATGCAAGCATGTTGCAGCCTTCAAAAACGAAACGAAACGAAACGAAACGAAACGAGCCATGACATCGCTTGGTCACACCCAGTGGAGTACCAACGACACATTGCAATAATTACATCTAGTAATACATGGCCTTGTAAAAGAACAATGCATAATAATATTTAGAAACATAATATACTATAAATGTGTCGTACACACTATGGAATAGTTGTAAATGTTTTATATGCAAATGAGTGAGTAAAAATTTCAGGTACACAGAATATTGTATAACAGATATATGCTTATATCCAAGTGCTTTACAATGCTAAGAGTACAGCAAAAGTTATCAATATATTTGTAATGCATTTATATGAACTACAGTGATATTGTTATAAGAGTAATATTAATTCAATTGTGAGTGTGTGTGTGTTTTTTTTTCTTTATAACACTTTTTAGTTGTACTATTTACATATATACATTATTTTTTTCTACTCAGGGGGTCTCACTTGAATGTTCTTACAGGAGTAAGAGTGAACCGATTATCTATTATGAATGTTACACGAACTATTACTTATATTTCTAAATCATAAGGTTTATGTCCTGGAATAAAGGCTGCAAACTATGTTTATATATGCCTTGACTGATGATATGACATAGGTAGCGAACTGGAGGTAGGTTAATTGTAATATTACTAAGTCATTACATTGTATGAATATGTATGATACTAACTATTATGTAGTAAAATTGAACATTGTATAACATTTTGAAGTGACAGAGTAGCACAAATGTGCACAGACAGCAGACATACACATATATTTCTGCAATGGTAAAATTACTAGGTCATTACAATACATATGGTTCTATGCCCTGAGTAATGCCTAACAGTACACTCAACTTGTATGATGAGTAAGAGAAATACATAATTCTAGTAAAAACAGAATTGAAGGAACATTGTAATAACACTGTATCAATGCAATTAATACATTCATGCCCATACACTCAAATTGTATGATAAGTGAAATATATAATTCTGGTAACAACCGAACTGTCGGAACCTTGTAGTTACATCGTATGAATGTAATTATTACATAATTGTATTATTTGGCCCTCCTCTCCTTTCACTGATCCACCTAGTGAACAAGCCTACTTCTTTTCTATCCTTAATGACCTACAGCAGCTTGTACAGCACCCTACCCATATCCCTGACTGCCTCGGAGAGAGTTCCAACATACTTCACCTTTTCCTAACAACTAATCCTTCTGCTTACACTGTTCATCTTTTCTCTCCGTTGGGCTCCTATCATAACATTATTACCTTAACCTGTCCTATCGCTCCAGTACAGCCTGTGGACCCTCCAAAGAAACGCCGCCTGTGGCACTTTGGAGCCACAGGCAGTACTTTTTTGATTTTCTTGGAATGATTATTGCTTCCATGGCCGGGAGCCATCTGAGTGTGCCTTGCGCATTACGGAGGTTATTCTCTCGGGCTTGGAAGCATACATTCCTTTCTCGTATCCTCTGACAAATGCAAGAAAGCCTTGGTTTAATCACGCTTGTTCTAATGCTGTCTGCAACAAGGAGATGGCCTATAAAAGGTACCGGGGCCAACCCTCCCCTGAATCACACTTTTTTTATATTTCTGCCCGGAATCGTGCTAAGTCTGTTCTTCGCTCTGCTAAAAATAATTTTATCCGTGCTAAATGTTCCCAAATTCTTCTCGCTCCTTCTGGCACCTTGCCAAAAACCTTTCTAATAACTTTACCTCATCATCCTTCCCTCCTCTTTTCTACTCTGATGGCTCTGTAGCTATTTCTTCAACTGATAAAGCAGATCTCTTCGCTCAGACTTTCTCCTCCAATTCCACCTTAGACGATACCAGTGCTATTCCTCCATCACTTCCCCCCTCTGACTTCCTCATGACTGACATTAAAATTTCTTCAGTTGATGTATTTTCTGCCATCACTGGCCTCAATACTAACAAGGCATATGGGCCTGATGGAGTCCCTCCTGTTGTCCTCAAAAACTGTGCTTCTGTGCTTACACCCTGCCTAGGTAATCTCTTTCGCCTTTGTCTATCAACTTGTACCTTTCCTTCTTGCTGGAAGTTTGCTCTCAATCAGCCAGTCCCAAAGAAGGGTGACCATTCCCAACCCTCTAACTATCGTCCAATTGCTTTAACATCCTGTTTCTGAAAAGTTTTCGGGTCAATTCTTAACAGAAAAATCTTAAAGCATATTTCTTGTCACAACCTTCTTTCTGATCGTCTGCATGGGTTCCGTCAGGGACGCTCCACTGGCAATCTTCTCACCTACCTTTCAGACTCCTGGTCATCCTCCTTTCGGAACTTTGGCGAAAGCTTTGCTATTGCACTTGACATCTCAAAGGTTTTCGATCGAGGCAGGCATAAATCTTTAATTTCCAAACTGCCCTCCTATGGTTTCTATCCTTCTATCTGTGCCGTCATCTTTAGCTTCCTTTCTGGTCATTCTAAAGTCGCTGTTGTAGATGGCCATCGTCCTTCTCCTAGACCTGTCAACAGTGGTGTTCCTCAGGAATCTGTCCGATCACCAACTCTCTTCCTTTTATTAATCAATGACCTTCTAAGCTGTACATCTAACCTTATCCACTCATATGCTGATGATTCCACCCTTCACTTTCCATTCGGTTTCCACAACGTCCATCTCAGCAGTTACTTCAACAAAAAAGGGATGAGGCTATGGCACACCTTATGTCTGACTTGGCTCGTATCTCTGATTGGGGTAAAAATAATCTTTTTATTTTTAATGCATCAAAAACTCAGTTCTTACATTTATCAATCGACAAAGTCTTCCTCAGGATTACCCACTAATGTTTAATAATGTCCAGCTCAGTCCTGCATCATCCTTGAACAAGCTTGGGGTTTCTTTCTCTCAGGATTTGTTTTGGAAAGAACATATTACATCTCTTGTGAAATCTGCTTCCAAGAGATCAGGTGTGCTAAGCCGACTCCAAACTTTCTTTACCCCTGCACAGTTGTTGACCTTGTACACGGGTTTTATTCACCTGTATATGGAATACAACTCTCATGTGTGGGAAGGCTCCCCACATGCAGCTAATCTCAATTGGGTGGAGTCAAAGGCTTTTTGTCTCATTAACTCTCCTCCTCTTACTGATTCCCTTCAGCCTTTGTCTCTTCGCCGCACTGCTGCATCTTCATCTCTCTTCTGTCGCTACTTCAACGGTCACTGTTCCTCTGAACTGTATGCCCTCATCCCTCCACCTCTACGACAGGCACATAGTACCCACCTAGCAACAAACTCTCATCCCTTTTCTGTCCAACTCTCTAATGCAAGAGTTAACCGTTACTCCCAGTCCTTCATTTATTCAACTGGTCAACTCTGGAACTGTCTTCCTCTGTTTTTATTCCCTACTTCCTATGATCTCCAGTCTTTCAAACGCAGTGTGTCCAGGCAACACGAAATGAATGGATCTTGAATTTGGCTCTCTTTTGTGTTATTTTTAATTTTTCCTGGAAGGAACAGTATGCAGGCCCATGGCCTTTGGTTCCTTCTTCCTTGCATTAAAAAAAAAAAAAAAAACTAACATATGGAAGTGAAACTTGGACCCTGTTGGAGGGACAGAAGTCAAGTGTGAGAGCAGTGAAAACGAGTTATTTGAGAGGAGCAAGTGGAGTCAAATGGAGAGAGAGACTGACAAATAAGGAAGTGGGGGAGCACTGTGGTGTGGATGTGATAGAAAGATTTAGGAAGAACACATTAAGGTGGACTGGCCACGTGGAGAGGATGGAGAGTGAGAGACTGATGAGGAGAGTGTGTGTGAGCGAGGTGGAGGGGGGAGAGGGAGGGGGAGACCAAGGATGGGATGGAGGGATGGAGTGGAGAGGTATACGAGAGGGGGGTGTGAGCTGGGAGCAGGGCAGTGAAATGGTGGGGGACCGAGCGACATGGAGGCGATTTGTTTGTGGCCACCCCGTACAGGATTTAGGCATATGGTAATAGATAGATAGATTTTTTGGCCATTTTTGGACCCAAGCCCAAAATGTCTGAGCCTTGGGGTGTCCAGGATATGAGCGTCCGGGTCTTAAAGGGATTACTTTGGGAGTTAGACATAATCTTTGTTTAACCCTTCATATCTACTTTTTTTTTCTGTGTTAAAAAAAACAATCTGGTGGATGAAAATACTCTCCAAAACAAATTCAGTACCAGTGTTGAACAGTACTTCAGGTCTGAACACTGTTTTTCATTCTTCTAAATCAAGATGAAACTTAGCACTCATATTTCCAAACCCTGTAAACTGTAACATGATAAATCTGAAATTCACTACATTACCTCACTTCCATAAAGTCCTGCGAGTCAGCCTTGCGTCTAACAAGGAACTGTCCCTGTGTGCCAGTCTTAGTCTTCTTCTCCCTCAGCAGGACACAGTCTGCCTCTAAGGTGTCAGCCAGGGACCTCAGGGTGGCAACAGATGCCTCATATTCATCCTCACTCAGGCCACTCACGGAGTCATCTTCATGAAACAAATTCATGTTAATTCCTCTCTGGACCCCTAATAGTACCAGAAGCGTAATACAAGAAACATAGTGGAACTAGCCAGTGACCACTGAAGTACAACCATCGGTACAGTAAGTAAGTAATGCATAATGTATCAATAATCATTCAACAAGCCATGAAACATTACCTCATGACTGTATTTTAACCTTATCTCTTTCCACAATATTCTCTGGCTCCTATGACTCATCCAGATGAGAATAAGTAACAGAAGAGGGGCATCCCTATCCCTCTCCTATAACTCAATCATTCTCGTCTGAGTAAGTGCATGGCATCAGCTGGAATAATGTTGCATACAGAACAAGCAGGCCTCACAAGAAACAGGAATGAGTTCTAAAATATCAAAACATTTTAAATACCTGTATGGGAAAAACTTGTAAATCAACTTCGAAGGTACCTGTGCAACCATTTACCAGCCTTAGGTTTCCCCCCAAACCAAGCCCAAAACCCACCCAAATGAATCCAAAAAAAAGTTTAAAGCCAATCTAAATGTATAACAGCTGTCAAGGAAGCTAAGCTAAGCCTAACACCTGTAAATAATTTAACTCACTGAAACCAAATAAAATCTAAAAATCATTAAATATAAGTCTGGAAATATTCAAGCTCAGTAAACTGTACCCAAAATGACAATGTTCACCCCACCTTTGACTAAAACACATTAATCTAAGTTTAAAAACAGTTTATAAATCAACCTAAACACACAATTATAGTCTAAAATATCATCAAAATCGGTAAAGAAAAATCAAAACCCACTGTTAAACCAGGGTCTGGCCATTGCTAAGTGGGGTATGGTGGTATTTCTACCTCCATTGTTAAGCCGGGGTATCGCATCTAGGGGTATCGAATATCGAGGTATTATTGCTACTGCACATATATATATATGTATATATACAGTAAGTTCTCGTTTTTCGCTGTTTTGATGTTCCGCCAAAATGTCGCGAAATGTGAAACGTCGAAGTGTGAAGTTAGAAATCAATGAGAAAAACAGATGAGCATTCCAGTGGGACAGGTACCTACCCTATCACAAAGTACTATAACACAAAACAGGCCCTACCCAAAATTAAATAAGTGTTTACCAGTTGCTAATACAGCCTAACACAATAAACATGTTGAATGAAGAATTTGACTGGGATAGGGAAGGTTTGGAGCCAGAAGATCCAGTGTTTGGCCCTTGGCCTTTGATTGATGCTGCTACTGTGAGTGAGGCAATTGGCAGGATGCGGGTGGGGAAGGCAGCAGGTGTGTCTGGGTTGACTGCCGAAATGTTGAAGGCCTCAGGAGATACAGTAATCTTCCCACTATCCGACGTAATAGAGCTAAAAGCATGACCGGAAAGTGGTCTTATCCGGATAGTGGCCCTGAAGCTCAAGCACTGATCATTCATGACCCTAACCCAACCTAACCTAACCTAAATCAGAAAACCACCCACCTACCTCCCTACTGGACATGCATAGCACTTATTTAAGTCCCCTTTCACATAAATAATGCACACAAAGCATGAATTAACTGAATTTTAACCAAAAAATGATGATTTAGAGGTGAGTAAGGCATAGGTGCTCACAACTGGCCAGCAAGTGTAAGTATCAGACATGGAAATCACTATGAAAATCACCCTTTCTCACACCGCATGCATTAAATAATGGACACAAAGCATGAATTCATTGAATTTTAACCCAAAAATGATGATTTTGAGGTAAGTAAGGCATAAATGTTCATGAGTTGGCAGCTTAGTGTAAATAAGTATCGGACATGGCAATCACTATGAAAATGATCATTTCTCACATCTTATGCACTAAAATAAGGGATACAAAGCATCATATAAATAAAATGTTACCAGAAAAAGAGTTAGGTATGGCAAAGGTGTTCACTGTTCACCAACTGCACCGGACATTATTGACCCTAACCCAACCTAACCTAAATCAGAAAACCAACCTACCTACCTTCATACCGGACATGCATAGCACTTATTTATGACCCTATTCACATAAATAATTGGCACAAAGCATAAATTAATCAAATTTTAACCCAAAAATGATGAATCTGATATGAGTAAGGCAGGGGTGTTCACGAGTTGGCCGGTTAATGTAAGTAAGTATCGGACGTGGCAATCACAATGAAAATCATCATTTCTCACATCTTATGCACTAAAATATGGGATACAATGCATCAAATAAATAAACTGTTACCAGAAAAAGAGTTAGGTATGGCAAAGGTGTTCACTGTTCACCAACAGCACCGGTCATTCTTGACCCTAACCTAACCTAACCTAAATCAGAAAACCACCTACCTCCCTCCCTATTGGACATGAATAGAACTTATTTAAGACCCCATTCACATAAATAATTGGCACAAAGCATGAATTAATCGAATTTTAACCCAAAAATGATGATTTTGAGGTGAGTAAGGCAGGGGTGTTTGCCAGATGACTACATAATGAATGTAAGGAAGAGACATGATTATTACTGAGAAAATCACCTTTTCACAGCCTATGCACTCAAATATGGGACACAAAACATGAAGTAAATAAAATGTAACCAGAAAAATTATGATTTAGAGGTGTGTAGGGCAAAAATGTTCACCAGTTGACTAGATAGTGAATGTATGTAAGAGACATGGTAATCACTGAGAAAATCACCTCTTTCACAGCCTGTGCACTCAAATATGGGACACAAAGCATGAAGTAAATAAAATGTAACCAGAGAATGAGGATTCAGAAGTGATTATGGAAAATATTTAGCAGATGACAATATTTACTTACAGTCCGTCATTGTTGTTTACCCCCATCTCTAAGGTTTTTACAGTGGTCATAATTGCACTTGAAGCATGTCCAGTAATCCAGTGTTTAACTACACTTAATCCTTAGCACTGTGACTTTCGATTATTTAAACAAGAACGAAAATACCGCAAAAGATCGGACAGCCGTCCACTGTTCACAGGAGTTGAGACAGAACTAATAGGAGGGCGATTTGGCGGGAAGGGAGCTAGTCGTCTCGAGCGGGAAATTCAAACTGACGCGGTTGGGAAAAATCGTATTTTTTCAGATTTTTTCAGATTTTTCGGCATTTTAGGGGGCGGACAGCCCACAATGTCCGAATAGTGAGGGATCCGAATAATGGGCGTCCGAATAGTAGAGAGATTACTGTATATATACATACATACATATATATATATATATATATAT
>JAGKTI010000300.1:49757-83940 GCA_018397915.1 Birgus latro
TTTTTTTAAGATAGAGGCAGAGGAGAGATTCAAATTCTCAGCACAAAAAAGGCAATTCATTACCTACAGCTTGTCAGTTCTAGCATCACATGCTTTCAGGTCACTTTAACTTCCAGACAATTTTCATTAGCTTTGAGGAAACTTTTCAAACTGAAGTGGTTAGATGCAGCATTATCAATACCTATAATGCTAGAGTTGAATAAAATCATTTAAAAAAAGAAAAAAAAAATCTGGTGATACCGGTAGTGTGTTCAACTAAACAAGATATGGTGGGAGTGAAAAAGTTACTCAGCACCACTTCCTATGTCATTTCACATAAAAGATGACCCCTCAATCCATTAAGCCTCTGATTCTTTTTTTTCTATTTTTTTAAGATAGAGGCAGAGGAGAGATTCAAATTCTCAGCACAAAAAAGGCAATTCATTACCTACAGCTTGTCAGTTCTAGCATCACATGCTTTCAGGTCACTTTAACTTCCAGACAATTTTCATTAGCTTTGAGGAAACTTTTCAAACTGAAGTGGTTAGATGCAGCATTATCAATACCTATAATGCTAGAGTTGAATAAAATCATTTAAAAAAAGAAAAAAAAAAATCTGGTGATACCGGTAGTGTGTTCAACTAAACAAGATATGGTGGGAGTGAAAAAGTTACTCAGCACCACTTCCTATGTCCTATGACCTCACCTGCCCCCACCCCGACATCAAACAATGTCTCTCCATTGCCATCACAGATTTTCTCCTGGAGGTGAGAGCGCAGCTGGTCAAACACCCCATCATTTGGGCTCACAAGGGTGTTCTGTGGAGTGAGGGAGCAGAAAATTAAATTACCATTCTACTACAGTACATTAATACAAAAATATGTTATTGAATATTGTAAGTCTGCTATGTCACCTATACTACTAATCACATTACATGTTGCTGCATTGTGGAAAACAAACCCTGATTTTGCAAAGGCAATTATTAAAAAGTTTCTTAGATCTATTATGTAACTACCGGTACAGTACCAAAATGAATCTTATTTTTCACAATATAGTCAAAAGCAAACATTTTATTTTATTTTTTTCAAAAGAAAGAAGGAACCAAAAGCCAGGAATCCACATAGTGTTCCCTCCAAGAAAAAACAAAAACAAGATAATTAAGAGCCAAACTCGAGATCCATTCATTCCGAGATACCTGGACACACTGTGTCTGAAAGACTGGAGATCATGGACAGTAGGAAATACAGACAAAGGGAGACAGTTCCAGAGCTGACTTGTTGCATACATGAAGGACTGGGAGTAATGGTTAACTCGTGCATTAGAGAGTTGGACAGAAAAGGGATGAGAGTTTGCTGTCAGATGGGTGCTATGTGCCCACTGTAGTGGTGGAGGGATGCAAGCAGAAAGTTCAGAGGAGCAGCAACCAATGATGCTGTGATAGAAAAGAGATAAAGATGCAACAGTGAGGCAAAGAGACAGAGGTTGAAGAAAGCCAATAAGAAGAGGAGAGCTAATGAGACGGAAAGTTTTTGATTCAACCTTCTTGAAGAGCTGTATGTGGGGAGCCTCCCCACACTTCAGAATTGTACTCCACACAGGGGTGAATAAAACCCATGTATTAAGTGAACAACTATGCAAAAGTAAAGAAGGCACAGAGTCAGCTTAGAACACCTCATCTCTTGGAAGCAGATTTTGCAAGGGTGGTAAAATGTTCTTTCCAAAATAAATCTCGAGAGAATAAAACCCCAAGTATGTTTATAGATGATGCAGGATTGAGCTGGGTATTGTTGAAAATCAGAGGGTACTCCTGCAGAAGGTTTTGTCAGGTCGACAGATGTAAGAACTGAGTTTCTGATGCATTAAAAACAACAAGATTACTTATACCCCAGTCAGAGATATAAGCTAAGTCAGACATTAAGTGTCCCATAGCCTCATACCTTGTTTGTTGAAGTAGGCTAGCTGCTGAGATGGATGCTGTGGGAAGTGAATGGAAAGGAGGAGGGTGGAGTCATCAGCGTAGGAGTGGATAAGGTTATAAGTACAGCTTAGAACTGATGAATAATAGGAAGAGAGTTGGTGATAGGCCAGAGCCGTAAGGAACACCACTACTGATAGCTCTAGGAGATGAACAGTGGCCATCTACAACAACAGCTATAGAATGACCAAGATGAAGGTACAGACAGAAGGATAGAAACCATAAGAGGGTGGTTTAGAAATTAAATATTTACACCAGACTCAATCGAATACCTTTGAGATGTCAAGTGCAATGGCAAAGCTTTTGCCAAAGTCCTGAAAGGAGGATGACCTGGAGTCTGAAAGGCATGTGAGAAGATCGCCAGTGGAGCATCCCTGGCAGAGCTCATACTGATGATCAGAAAGGTTGTGACAGGAAAGATGATTTAACATATTTTTACTGAATAAGCTCAAAACCTTTTGAAACACAGGATTGTAAAGTAATTGGGCAGTAGTCAGAGGGATGGGAATGGTCACCCTTCTTTGGGACAGGATGAATGAGAGCAAATTTCCAACATGAAGGAAAGGTATTTGTTGACAGACAAAGGTAAAAGAGTTTACTTAGGCAGGGTGTAAACACAGAAGCGCAGTTCTTGGGGACAAAAGGAGGGACCCCATCAGTACTGTTAGTATTGAGGCCAATTATGTCAGAAAGTATGTCCATCCATCCATCCATCATCCAATCCTATGTTGCCCCACAGAGAAGCGTAGGAACCCAGGGCTAGGGAAGTTGGTCCTGACATTTAAGATGAGAGTGACCAGCCTCACTCATCCCTGAGTGGCATTACGTGAGCAGTAAACCCCCAACCACCCCTTGGATATGAACCTTCACCGGATCAATCCAATTGGAGCGCCGTAATTACCCACTAAACCACGAGGTGCCAAAATTTGGTTATATGGTTACCACCCAGCATTGTAAATGGTTTCCTGGTGTAAAGGAAACCATTTTGTCACTCAGTGTAGAGTCACCCACAAGCAGAAAGAAGAGGAAAGAATGAAGGAAAGAAAACCAGAACAGGAAGTGTAAAGTCACCCGTACGCAGAAGGACGAGGAAAGAATCAATTGAAGTAATTTTAACGCCAGCCATGAGGAAGTCAGAGGAGGGAAGTGATGGGGGAACAGCACCGAAATCATCAAAGGTGGAAATGGAGGAGAAAGTTTGAGCAAAGAGTTCTGCTTTATCAGTTGAAGATATACAGTGGAATCTCCTAAATCGCGGTCTTACGACACTGTGCACAGGCCGTGATTTGAGATACAGTAACTAGTTTTATGAGGAAATTATTTATGAGCCGTCATCTTAGAAAAGATGCCCCCTCACCCCCAAACCTATACGGTAGCTCGATCGGTAGAGAGTTGGCTTGCAGTCCCGAGGGACCCAGGTTCGAATCCTCGCTGTTGCAGGGAACAGTTTAAGAATTTGAATTTCATTAAATCAGGCTTTACTGATCTACCAGGAGACCCGCCGACATGTCGTAAAAATGACCCCGCTAATACCAATACACCAGTCCTGTATGAGACAGCCCTAGCATGTATTCAATATGGACGGTGGGTGGTAAGCGCCGAAGTGGTGACATGTAGATTGTAGGAGGACGACTGGGCCTTGATAGCAGGCTGTGACGCCTATGCCCAGAGTCGGACACATAAAAAAAAAAAAAAAAAAAAAAACCTGGTCAAAACCTACATCAAACTGGTCACCAGCAAACAATGACAACCTGGAAAAGAAATTTGTAAAGCATATTTAACAAAAATAAACACTACTGTAAGATTCTTACCTGACTCTGACTGATGACATTACTTGAATGGATGAGGGAAGGGGGAGGGGTTCAGGACTATCTGGGCATATTTATTTTCAGCTGTGATCCTGTTAGGCTGAAGAAGTTTAGGCCAAACCTAACCTAACTTATGTTTTGGCTGTTAGGCAATTCGGCCGTTTGCCACTTTAGGCCTCAACGGCCTAACTGGTTTATGGACAAAATGACCAGGATGCAGGGGGAGGGGTTCTGAGGCATGAGGAGGACTACGACCTCTCAGCACGAAGCTAGTGTTCTGCTGCTTCATGCTCCCCCCCCCGACTCTGGGCATAGGCTTCACAGTCTGCTATCAAGGCCCAGCAGTCCTCCTACATACCATACACCTCTCCATGTCACCACTTCGGCGCTAACACCCACCGTCCATATTGAATACATGCTAGGGCTGTCTCATACAAGACTGGTGTATTGGTATTAGAGGGGGTATTTTTACAACAAGTCGGCGGGTCTTCTGGTAGATTATTAAAGCCTGATTTAATGAAATTCAAATCCTTAAACAGTTCCCTGCCTCAGTGGGGATTTGAACCTGGGTCCGTTGGGACTGCAGGCCACCTCTCTACCGACTGAGCCACTGCCTCCCTCTGTGGTGCTTCCTCCTCATCAACCTTCCTCAGGAACCTTTCAAAGTTCAGTGTGAAGGCAACGGAAGTGGTGTCATTGTTGCCCTCAGCTGCCTCCGTGTTGTTGTAAGAGTCGTTCAATCATTGAGCTTACCAAATGGAAGCAGCCTTTTCATATTTTCTATTGAAATGAGTCTTTCACAGGTTACTTGATATTCCTGGATTACCACAGCTACTGGGCAGTTTTATAAACTTATCTCTGAAGGCTATAAATGAGGATTTAAAATGCGTGATACACTGACGCATCCAGTCAGAGAGGTAGTTGGTAAACAATGCAGCCAGTTGCAGAGATTGTTTGTAAACACTGCAGATGGTGGCCTAGGTGACCTACAAGTTCCTTGAACACCCCCATTTTTTTTTTTCCACTCACTTCTTGCAGTCACAATGCAACAGTTAATTATCTGTGTTACATATGTACCAAACTTACTTGGCTTGGTACCGTGAGTTTGTTATTATAGGTGGAATCGTCGCACCTGTCTAGTGAAGAATTACTGTGAGTGATGGACAGAACACTTTAACAGATGGAGAGAACACTTTAATGAATTGTTGAACATAGAGAATGAAAGTAATACAAGTATAAGTGACTGGGAAATGGCTGGGAGAAGGAGAGATGTGGGAAGAGAGGAAGAAATCAGTAGGATGGAAGTTGTGGAAGCAATGAAGAACGTTTCAATGGGGAAAGCCCCAGGAATTGATGGAGTGTGTTGAGAAATGCTGAAGTATGGGGAAGAGATAGTAATAGAATGGATGCAGAAGGCGGGCAGATTGGCCTGGGAGTAAGGTAGAGTCCCGAAGGATTGGAAGTCAGGTATAATTACTCCCCTGTACAAAGGAAAAGGGGAAAAAGAAGTGTCTAGTAATCATAGGGGCATTTGCCTTCATAGTGTAATAGGAAAAGTATATGGTAGGATACTTGTTGACAGAGTTAGGGAAATAACAGAGGAATTAGTTGGAGAAGAACAGGGAAAGAAGAGGGATGTTTTAGGAAGGGACGAGGTTGTGTAGATCAGATATTCGTCCTTAGATCTTTAATGGAAAAGTTTCTAGAGAATGGAAAGAAGTTGTGTGTGGCCTTCCTGGATTTGAAGAAAGCACATGACAGGGTGGATAGACAAGGATTGTGGAAAGTGGATGTTGGAGTGGCCCTAATGAGAGAGGGCAGTGTTTGGAAACTCCCTGTACTGTTGTTTGCAGATGATACTGTGTTGTTGAGTGAAGACGAAGGGGAGCTGCAAGGTTTGGTAGATGAGTTTGGGGGAGTGTGTAAGAAACGGAATCTAAAGGTGAATGTAGGGAAGAGTAGCAATGGTCTTCGAGAGAAGTGAAGTCAGTGAATGTACAGTGAGATTGGGTGGGGAGGATATGGAGAATGTGAGTGCATTTAAGTACTTGGGTAGTGTGATGAGTAAGGATGGAAGTTAAGAGGGTGAAGTGCTTGAAAGGGTAAAGCAGGGAAGAAAGGTTGCTGGTTCGTTGAAAGCATTAATAAGAAACAGGGAAGTGAGCATGGAAGTGAAAAAGCTGCTACATGACAGTATTGTGATACCAACTCTAACATATGGAAGAGAAGCTTGGACCCTGTTGGGTGGACAGAAGGCAAGAGTGAGAGCATGTGGAGTCACATGAAGAGACAGACTGACAAATGAGGAAGTGAAGGAGCGTTGTGGTAAGGATGTGAATGTGATAGGAAGCGTTAGGAGTAACACATTAAGGTTGTTTGGCCATGTGGAGAGGATGGAGAGTGAGAGACTGACAGGGAGAGTGTATGTGAGTGAGATGGAGGGCGGGAGAGGGAGGGGGAGGCCAAGGATGAGATGGAGGGATGGAGTGGAGAAGTATATGAGAGAGGGGGGTGTGAGCTGGGAGCAGGGCAGTGAAATGGTGGGAGACACAGCGACATGGAGGCGATTTGTTTGTGGCCACCCCTTACGGAATTAAGGGTTCTAGCAATAGATAGATAGATAGACAGATTAATTACATACCAGACGAGTGCAGCCTTTCCCTATTTTCTATTGTAAATCAGTCTTTAACAGGTTTCTTGTTTTATTCCTGGATTACCACAGCTATTGGGCACTTTTTATAAACATACCTCTGAAAGCTATAAATGAGGATTTAGGATGCGTGATACACTGACGTATCCAATCGGTGTGGTGGTTGGTAAACAACTGATACTGCAAACTGTTGGATGATGTTGCCGCATATTATGAATCTGCTGTTTAGAAGTGCACGAATAAGGAGATTCCACAGTAGCTACAGAGCCATCAGAGTGGAAAAGAGGAGGGAAGGATGATGAGGTAAAGTTGTTAGAAAAGTTTTTGGCAATGTGCCAGAAGGAGCTGGAAAAATTCGAATTGAAGAGTTCAGAGCATTTAGTACAAATGAAGTTACTTTTAGCTGAGCCAAGAACAGACTTAGCATGATTCCAGGAAGAAACGTAAAAGTGATGGGTTGGCTCCGGTACCTTTTGTAGGCCTTCTCCTTGTTATGGACAGCATTAGAACATGCATGATTAATATAAGAGTTTTTGCTTTAACCCCTAAACCGCAGGGTGGTGTGAGGCGGTCCTGGCACTTCCAGCTGGTGGTAATTCGTGCTCTGACTTATTTTTATAAAATACTGGCCCAAACTAGCCTGAGTGATATAAATAGCACTCAGGATTCTCCTACAGTTTTTCATATATATTTATATCTTTAAAGCCCCAGCTACTTAAAAAGAAAACAGAGGCACCCAACCGATGGCCCACTGATCGAGCCATCGCCACCGAGCATCACGAAAGTGACGGCCCACGGTTAAGTGGTTAATCACAGGATATGAGAAAAGGAATGCATGCTTCCACTCCTGAGAGAAAAACCCCCGTAATGCGCAAGACACACTCAGATGACTCTTGGCCATGGAAGCAATAATCGTTCCAAGGAAAATCAAAGAACTGCTTCAAGGTCTCCCAAACAGCAGCTCCAAAGTGCCACAACCAATGCTTCTTGGGAGGGTCCACAGGTATAACTGAAGCAAAAGACAGGTTAAGGTGATAAGGTTGTGACTGGAGAAGCCTAACAGAGAGGAAAGATTAACAGCGTAAGCAGAGGGATTAGTTGTAAGGAAGAGGTCAAATATGTTGAAACTCTCACCAAAACAGTCAGGGTGGGTGCTGTACAAGCTGCTCTAGGTCATTCCATCCATCATCCAATCCTACGTTGCCCCACGAGAAGCAAAGGAGCCAGGGGCTAGGCAAGTTGGTCCTGACATTTAAGATGAGAGTGACCAACCTCACTCATCCCTAAGTAGCATTCGAGTCTGGCATAAATCTTTAATTTCCAAACTACCCTCCTACGGTTTCTATCCTTCTATCTGTGCCTTCATCTATAGCTTCCTTTCTGGTCGTTCTATAGCCGCTGTTGTAGACGGCCATCGTTCTTCTCCTAAACCTATCAACAATGGTGTTCCTCAGGGCTCTGTCCTATCACCAACTCTCCTCCTTTTATTCATCAATGACCTTCTAAGCTGTACATCTAATCCTATCCACTCATATGCTGACAATTCCACCCTTCACCTTTCCATTCGGTTTCCGCAATGTCCATCTCAACAGTTACTCCAACAAAAAAGGGATGAGGCTATGGCACACCTAATGTCTGACTTGGCTCGCTTCTCTGATTGGGGTAAAAATAATCTTTTTATTTTTAATGCATCCTAAACCCAGTTCTTACACTTATCAACTCAACAAAATCTTCCTCAGGATTACCCACTAATGTTTAATAATGTCCAGCTCAATCCTGCATCATCCTTGAACATGCTTGGGGTTTCATTCCCTCGGGATTTGTCTTGGAAAGAACATATTACATCTCTTGTGAAATCTGCTTCCAAGAGATCAGGTGTGCTAAGCCGACTCCGAACTTTCTTTACCCCTGCACAGTTGTTGACCTTGTACACGGGTTTTATTCGCCCATGTATGGAGTAAAACTCTCACATGTGGGGAGGCTCCCCACATGCAGCTCTTCTCAATAGGGTGGAGTCAAAGGCTTTTCGTCTCATTAACTCTCCTCCTCTTACTGATTCCCTTCAACCTTTCTCTCTTTGCCGCACTGTTGCATCTTTATCTCTCTTCTATCGCTACTTCAACGGTCACTGTTCCTCTGAACTGTCGGCTTGCATCCCTCCACCTCTACGACGGGAACGTAGTACCCGTCTAGCAACAAACTCTCATCCCTTTTTTGTCCAACTCTCTAATGCAAGAGTTAACCGTTACTCCCAGTCCTTCATTTATGCAACTGGTCAACTCTGGAACTGTCTTCCTCTGTCTGTATTCCCTACTTCCTATGATCTCCAGTCTTTCAAACGCAGTGTGTCCAGGCATCTCGAAATGAATGGATCTTGAATTTGGCTCTCTTTTGTATTGTTTTTGCTTTTTCTTGGAAGGAACAGTATGCAGGCCTATGGCCTTTGGTTCCTTCTCCCCTGTGGCTCAGTGGGTTAGAGCGCTCCGCTCTGGCCGTAGGGTCGGAGGATCGAATCCACCCAAGGGTCATTGGTAGACATCAGGAAGGGCATCCGGTCATAAAATGCTACACGCTCCAATCCAAAAAGGCCGATGCATGCAAGCATGTTCCAGCCTTCAAAAACGAACACACACCCTTTGGATATAAACCTACACACTCTCAATCCAATTGGAGCACCTTAATTACCCACTAAACTACCAAGTGCCATAATCTGGTTATATGAGTGGTAGGTGGCGGCGACCATCATCCACTCACTTGATGTAGTGCTGCCTACTTCTTCCTTAGCCTTATCATTCTTTTTCTGTGCCTGCCTTCCTCTCTTCCTATTTCTCCCATCTTTCCTGTCACTTCTTACTGCTTTTCTTTCTTTTACAGGTGGCTTTACATTGAGTGACAAGCCAAATGGTTTCCAGTAAGCCAAGAAACCATTTACAACGCTGGGTGGTAACCATATAACCAAACCATACGTCCTCCCTACGTGTCAACAAGTGGGTTGGTGGAGGAGGGTTAGTGCCCCTCCCTGTAAAATGAATAACTCAAAGTCAAATGGCCACCCCTTATGGGATTATGGCGTCTGGCAATAGATAGATAGATAGATAGTTACCACCCAGTGTAGAAAATGGTTTCCTGGTGTACAGGAAACCATTTGGCTTGTCACTCAGTGTAGAGTCACTCATAAGCAGATGGAAGAGGAAAGAATGAAGGAACAGAAGACAGAAGAGGCAGAAATCGAGTGAGTGGATGGTGAGCATCCCCACCTACCACATAGGTCATTAAGGGCAGAATAGATGTACAGCAGGCTTGTTCACCAGGTGGATCAGTGAAAGGAGATGAGAGCCAAAGGTGCTGGTGAACACTGAAACCTCCTAGAATGGATATTTCAGAGAAAGGAGAAATTGATAGGATGTGTTCCATCTCAGAGGTACGATGGTCAATGAATTTTTCATAGACAGTAGAATTAGGGGATAAGAAAACAGCACAGATATATTTTGTCAAAGAATGACAGGAAACCTGAAGCCAGAGAGTAGAGAATTCAGAAGATTCAAGTTCAGGAGCATGAGAGCAAGATACAGTACAGGTATACCCTGGTTTAACGATGCAACTGGTTAAGTAAAAACCCCATCATTAGGCGGGGTATCATATCTCGTGGTAGATGTAACATGAAAAGTACAGGGATGTGTTTTTGAGCCTTGGGTTTTACCCCAACCAAGTCCTAAACCACCCAAATGAGTCCAACAAAATGTTTAAAGCCAATCAAAATGGCCTAACAGCTGTAAAAGAAGCTATCCTAAGCCTAACACCCATAAATAACTCACTAAAACCAACAAATAAAATCTGAAAATCGTCAAATATAAGTCTGGAAAAAATCAAGCTTACTAAACAGTACCCTAAAATGACAAAGTTCACCCCACCTATGGCTAAAACACATTAATCTAAGTCTAAAAACAGTTTATAAATCAACCTTAACAAACAATTTTAGTCTAAAATATCAACAAAATGGATAAAAAACAAAAGAAATCAAAACCCATCATTGTTAACCTGGGGTTTGGCCATTGTTAGCCAGGGTATGGTGGTATTTCTTCCCCATCATTAAGTTGGGGTATCACATCGAGGGGTATTGTATATTGAGGTATACCTGTATTGTTGTGTACATATACACAACAGCCACCTTTGACTTTGAAATGAGCACAGTAATCACTCTATTATCTGGACGCCCAATATTCGGACACCCCATTGTCCAGACATCGTTGGGTTGGGTGTTCGGAAAAAAAAAAAATCCGATTTTAAAAAACCCTTTAGTTTGAATTTGGCAAGTGGCACCGAACTGCTGTGTTTACGATCGCTTCCCGCGCTCCCCTTCCCCTCCCCAGTTCCCTCTCAACTGCCATAATGCCATAATGAGTAAACCGCTGTTGGAAATGAAATGAGAAACCTGTACTTTACACAGGAAAAATCATCCAATATATTACCACTATGCCAGGAATCGAACCCAGGACTCTCAGGTGAGAGCCAGGCAGCATACCACTACACCATGACCAGGTAAAAGTTACCTCACATTGTCACAGTCTTGTAACCAATGTCCCTCCGCCCCTACTGTGGGAATCAAGAGGATGAGGTAACCCCCTGGCACTCAGGCAAGCGGATGCTTTTAACCTATCCCAGGCACTTACGGCATGTCAGAATGAAATAAGAAACTGTACTTTACACAGGAAAAATCATCCAATATATTACCACTATGCCAGGAGTTGAACCCGGGACTCTCAGGTGAGAGCCAGGCAGCATACCACTACACGACGACCAGGTAAAAGTTACCTCACATTGTCACAATCTTGTAACCAATGTCCCTCCGCCCCCACTGTGGGCATCAAGAGGATGAGGTAACCCCCTGGCACTCGACCAAGTAGATGCTTTTAATCCATCCCAAGCACTTACGGCATATCAGAATGAAATGAGAGACCTGTACTTTACACAGGAAAAATCATCCATGGCTGGAGGTAGTGTCCATTTTCGTTTAAACAATCATAATTCACAGTGCTATGGATTAAGTGCAGCTCAACACTGGATTACTGTACATGCTCCAAGAGTATTTTCACCACTGTCAGAGCCTTAGAGGTGGGGTAATCTTCGTAACAACCACCACGGACATGTAAGTACACTCAACTGCAAAATATTTTCCATAATCACCTCTAAATCCTCATTCTCTGGTTACATTTTATTTATTTCATGCTTTGTGTCCCATATCTGGGTGCATATGCTGTGAAAAAGGTGATTTTCATAGTGATTTTCATGTCTGTTACCTATGTTCAATATGCTGTCAGCTGGTGAACATATTTGCCATACTCACCTCTAAATCATCATTTTTCTGGTTAAATTTCATTTATTTCATGCATTGTGTCCCATATTTGAGTGCATAAACTGTGAAAAAGGTGATTTTCTTAGTGATTTTCATGTCTGTTACCTACATTCACAATGCTGTCAACTGGTGAATATCTTTGCCATACTCACCTCTGAATCATCATTTTCTGGTAAAATTTCAATTAATTCATGTTTTGTGTCCATTATTTATGAGAACAGGGTCTTAAATAAGTGCTATGCATGTCCGGTAGGGAAGCAGGTAGGTGATTTTCTGAGTTAGGTTTGGTTAGGGTCCAAAAGTTCTGGTGAGGGAGCTTCAGGGCCAATATCTGGACAGAACCAATTTCCGGACATGCCTCTGGCTCTGTTACATCGGATAATGGAAGGATTACTGTATACAGAAGGTAGGAGGATACAGAGAAGGTTTGCTATCAGTCTCTCAGGCAGTTTGAGTCTCAGTTAAGAAGAGAAGGTGAGGTTTAGAGGAGAGGTGGTGCTCAACAGAGAGAAAGTTAGAGGAAAGGTTGCGAATGTTGCAGAAATGAAAAGTGAGTCAGACAGTGGCTCCTGGCATCTTGCTTGGTCGTCACCGGGGAAGGGGCGGATGGTGGGGGATTTGATGGTCCTCCCCACTGCCTGGGGACTCAGAATCTTGGTTATGAGATACTATTTTTTGGGTTTAAATTTTGAACAGGAAGTGTAGTGTGTAATATGCAAGTAGTTTGGTGTTGGCAATTAGAGGAATTTGTTCTGGAGAGCATGCTGGCCTACTCTCTGTATTACTGAAACACTGAAAAAGTTTAGCGAAGAGGGATGGTCAGAAGCTAGTCCTGAGGGCTGATGACATGGGAACTCCAGCTCTCCTTATCATCAGCTTTCCATCCACCTTGGGAGTACTGCCCTGCTCAACTGGTGCTGCAGTCAACTCCCTGCAGTACCGTACATTATATTATCTTGTGGCTGTGGCTGTAGCCCTAGGGTTATCTATATGTGAACCCAGTGGACTATGGGATGCTGGTCACTTTAGAGGGCCACTCACAGAGATCTTTTGTTGAGGTTATGTAGAAGAACTGTATGTCTTGTGAGAGCAAGATCCATATGAAGAGTAAGTGTACTGAAGTGTAGGGGCAGCATTACACTGAGGGAATAGCTAATGGACTGCTTGTGAATAGTACTGTGTTGGTACTGAAGCTGGGAAGAGTTATGGTCTGGCTGAGTCCACTGATGTCTCCCTGGGAAGAACAGTTTCAAAGGAATGAATGTCTGGTGTGGGTTCATGAAGGATGTTGTCTGGCTGTAGTGGATATGTGTTTGTGCATACAGCATATCTGTGAGGTAAAGTACACTCAAACACTACGCGATCGAGTTACATTAATGGAAAGTTGATCGGATAACAATCGATCATATATCAAATATAGAGACTGCAGTGATTAAAAAAAAAGTGAAAATGATTATCAGATACTGAAATAAAGTGGTTCATAGGGGATCAAAGCAATTCTATACACAAAAATGGCAATCTTATGTATATAAAAAAAGGGTGCTAAAATGTTAAGATCGTTTAAACAAAAGATCACACAACTGGAGACACTGCATACTGTACAGTAGTGTTTGAATGTACTGTATACCAGCAGTTTCTCAATCACTCACTATGACACAGCAAAACACTAAACTCTTACAGTACAGAGGCTTAGCCAAATAAAATAAGGTTACCTTTAGAATGACAAAGTTTTCTTGTGGAATCTCTTGTGGTGAGTTGAGAGGTTGCATTTCCTGTTCAGGAGAAGGAGTTTTCATATCCGGTTTCATTTGGTTTGCCATCTTGACTGACATGTCCTTAAATATGACAAAACACTTCTATGTACAGCTCATCAGCTTATCTTCGTACATAACACACACACTGGGAAACATGTAGCTATTACCAGAGGTAATTATCTACACCTTAATATTACAGCTCTTTAATTGTTCATGTACATGATAATAATGGTATTGGTGGTAATACTGTTCTTTCAAATCCTAGGCTGCACAATGACATAGGTCCTGAGTGTAGAACCAAACTGCACAACCTGGAAAAAGGAAAAAAAGTAAGGTGTTAATGTTACACTTAAGTGGCATTACTCATGACTGCTACAGCATGCTTATTCTAATTTGACAAAGATCCATAACCTTTTTCAGCTCAGCTGATGGGACAGTGTAGTCAGATTACAGGATTAATTAGACTAGTAATCAAAGAGACTCATTCCTCTTCATAACTATGGCTCACTGAATTTCATGCAACCACAATTTACTAGCTAGTCAAGTTCTGGGAATGACTCAGTGTCATCAGGTGAAAACAAACTACCAGTAACAATAGTAGCTATAATTTTAAGCTGCAAATGTAATTTCTCTTTGTCATACGAAACTGTACTTACAGTAGCTACCTAGTACAAAAATAGCTTAGGTAGCCTGACAGTCTTTGCAATCTATCACTGATTTGTCTATAGCAAGACACCTCAATCCCATAAGGGGTGGCCACAAATATATTCCCTCCATGTTGCCCTGTTCCCTGCCATTTCAATGCCCTCCTCCCAGCTAACATCCATCTCTCTCATACATCTCTCCACTCCTTCCCTCCATTTCATCCTCAGTCTCCCCTTCCCTCTCCCCCTCCTCCACCTCACTCATACACTCTCCTTATTAGTCTCTCACCCTCCATCCACTCCACATGACCAAACTGCCTCAATGTATTTCTCCTAACGCTTTCTATCACATCCATTTCACATACCACATCCACACCACAAACTCCTTCACTTCCTCATTTGTCAGTTAGTCTCTCCATGGAACTCCACATGTTCCTCTCAAATTACTCATTTCCGCTGCTCTCACTCTAGACTTGTTTCCTTCCAACAAGTTCCAAGCTTCCTTCCATACGTTAGAGTGGGTATCACAGCACAGTAAGACCTCACTATAATGGACAAATTGGGGCCCAAACCATTCCAAAAAATGCGAAATTCCAATAAAAGCGACATCCGACTTCCCCCTGCTAATCCAGACTTTTTCCGATATATCAGACATTAGTCCGGATTAAATGAATGGTTTTTAAAAAGTTCTGTCTACCATTGTGGTACTGTACTGTGTTATAACTTCACTACATTAATCAGATGGTACAATATATACAATAATACTGTACTGTACACTGACAAACATGTCTTTTATTTACCTTATTGTGGTGAACATAGCTGAAGTGGTCCGGACTGCTTCTGGCTTTATCGGACTTTTTCCGATATATAGGAACTTAGTCCGGTACCTCCTCGAGTCCGATAAAAGCGAATTCCGGTCTACTGAAGTCCGTTATATCGAGGTTTTACTGTACTATCATTCAGTAAGAGAGAGAGATTGTACAGGTGCTTGAAAGTGCGAAAGTGGATATATGTGGAATAACTGAAACTAAATGGCGAGGTGAGAGTGTGAGAGAATGGGAATATGGGTGGGGTATATGTGCAGGAGTGGGTGAGAATGAGAGGGCGAAAGAGGGAGTGTGTATTGTTGTGAGCAACAGGTGGAAGGAGAATGTAAGAGAGTATGGATCAGTTGGGTCAAGGATTGTGTGGGTAAGAGTGAAAGTTGGACTACAAATGTGGGCAATTGTGTGCGAGTATGCACCAACGCAAGATCGTGTAAGTAGAGTGAGAGAAGAGTTTTGGACAAATGTGGAAGCCTGCTTGGAAAAGTTTGAAAGGAATGAGAGAGTGTTTCTGATTGGAGATATGAATGGAAAAAGTAGGGAATGAGAAGGTGGATGGAGTGGTTGGTGAGTGGGGTGTGCCTGCTGAGATGGATGAGAATGGCAGTGCTTTAGTGGACATGTGTGCTGGGAGGGGGTTGGTGGTAGTTAATACCCTCTTCAGGCACAAAATGATCCATAGGTATACACGGCGAGTGGTGAGAAGAGAGGATCGGGGAATGATTGAACGGAAGGCAATGATTGACTATGTGTGTGTGGATGAAAGGATGAGAAGATGTATAATGGATGCAAGAGTATATAGAGGTTGGGGGAGTGGACTTTCTGACCACAACTTGGTGGTGGCCAGAATCAGAGTCCAAACAAGATGGAGGAAGAGAAGAAGGGAAAGACAGGAGGAAGTAAGTGTTACAAGGAGGGTAGAAAAGTTACAAGAGGATGGAATAAAGGCTGAATATAGAAGGGAAGTGGAGGAGCGATTGGGTAAATATAGATTGGAGCAGGTGGGGGACGTGGAGGGTGTGTGCAAGGTATTCACAGAAGAAATCTGTGCAGCATGTGAGGTGGTGTGTGGGGTGAAGAGAAGACGAAAGGGGGTTCAGGGAACAGCATGGTGGACTGAAGAGGTAAAAGTGGCTGTGGCACAAAAGAAGAAAGCATATAATGAGTGGATGAAGAACAGGGGCGACGAAGAAGCTGAAAGACGGACAAAAGAGTTATATGTAGTGAGGAGGAGAGAGGTGAAAAGATTAGTAAGAGAGAGTAAGAAGAGAGTGGATGAGGAGTTTGGAAGGAATTTGAGTGCAAAGTGGAGGGAATGTAAGAAAATGTTCTGGAAGGAGGTAAAGAGAGCTAAACAGGGTGCCAACGAAGTCAGTGGGGGTGTGAAAGATAAAAATGGTAGATGACTAGTGGAGAAGGGAGAAAAAGTAAACAGATGGAGAGAACACTTTAATGAACTGTTGAACATAGAGAATGAAAGTAATGCAAGTATAAGTGGCTGGGGAATGGCAGGGAGAAGGAGGGTTGTGAGAAGAGAGGAAGAAATCACCAGGATGGAAGTGGTGGAAGCAATGAAGAAAGTTAAAATGGGGAAAGCCCCAGGAATTGATGGAGTGTGTGGTGAAATGCTGAAGCATGGGGGAGAGATAGTAATAGAATGGATGTGGAAGGTGTGCAGATTGGCTTGGGAGGAGGGTAGAGTCCCGGAGGATTGGAAGTCAGGTATAATTATTCCTCTGTACAAAGGAAAAGGGGAAAAAGCAGTGTGTGGTAATCATAGGGGCATTTGCCTTCTCAGTGTAATAGGAAAAATATATGGTAGGATACTTATTGACAGAGTTAGGGAAATTACTGAGGAATTAGTTGGAGAAGAACAAGGAGGTTTTAGGAAGGGAAGAGGTTGTGTAGACCAGATATTCATTCTTAGATCCNTATGTGAGTGAGGTGGAGGGGGCGAGAGGGAGGGGGAGGCCGAGGATGAGATGGAGGGATGGAGTGGAGAGGTATATGAGAGAGGGGTGTGTGAGTTGGAAGCGTGGTAGTGAAATGGCAGGGGACAGAGTGACATGGAGGCGATTTGTTTGTGGCCACCCCGTTCGGGATTGAGGCGTCTGGCAGTAGATAGATAGATAGAACTTCTTTACGTCCACACTCACTTCCCTATTTCTTATCACTGCTTTCAAAGAACCAGCAACCATTCTTCCCTGTTATACCCTTTCAAGTACTTCATCCTCTAAATGTCCATCCCTATCCATCACACTAGGTACCAAGTATTCAAATCAAATGCACTCCCATTTTCCATTTCCTCACCATCCAGCCTCACTGTGCATTCAGTGACTTCATTTCTCTTGAAGACCACGAATTTACTCTTTCCTACATTCACCTTTAGATACCATTTCTTACAAATTCTACCAAGCTCACTCACCAAGCCTTGAAGTACCCCTTCATCTTCACTTAACAATACAGTATCATCTGCAAACAATAGAAGAGGGAGTTTCCAAATGCTGCCCTCTCATAAGGACCACTCCAACATTCACTGCCCTATATCTCTTTTATAACTCCATCCATATACAAATGGAACAACCATGGAGACACATCCTTGCTTCAATCCAACACTTCAGACAGAAAAATTCACTCAGTTCACCATTCATACACACTGTAGCCCTAGCACCTTCATACACAGCTACTCTTTATGGCACTCACATCCACACCACTTGGTAAGTAAGTTTGGTCTTCAAGAAAGTGGATGAGGAACAGAGGCGTCGAAGAAGTTGAGAGACAGAAGAGAGAGTTATATGTAGAGAGGAGGAAAGAGGTGAAAAGATTAGTAAGAGAGAGTATGAAGAAAGTGGATGAGGAATTTCGAAGGAATTTGAGTGTAAAGTGGAGGGAATGTAAGAAAATGTTCTGGAAAGAGGTAAAGAGAGTTAGAAAGGGTGCCAACAAAGTTAGTTGGGGTGTGAAAGATAAAAATGGTAGATTACTAGTGGAAAAGGGAGAAAAAGTGAACAGATGGAGAGAACACTTTAATGAATTGTTAAACACAGAGAATGAAAGTAGTGCAAATATAAGTGGCTGTGGAATGGCTGGGAGAAGGAGGGTTGTGAGAAGACAGGAAGCAATTGGTAGGATGGAAGTGGTGGAAGCAATGAAGAAAGTTAAAATGGGGAAAGCCCCAGGAATTGATGGACTGTGTCGTGAAATGCTGAAGCATGGGGGAGAGATAGTAATAGAATGGATGTGGAAAGTGTGCAGATTAGCCTGGGAGGAGGTAGAGTCCTGGAGGATTGGAAGTCAAGTATAATTATTCACCTGTACAAAGGAAAAGGGGAAAAAGAAGTGTCTCGTAATCATAGGGGCATTTGCCTTCTTAGTGTAATAGGAAAAGTATATGGTAGGATACTTATTGACAGAGTTGGGGAAATAACAGAGGAATTAGTTGGAGAAGAACAGGGAGGTTTTAGAAAGGGAAGAGGTTGTGTAGATCAGATATTCATTCTTAGATCTTTAGTGGAAAAGTTTCTTTAGAAAGGAAAGAAATTTGTATGCAGCCTTCATGGATTTGGAGAAAGCATATGACAGGGTGGATAGACAAGGATTGTGGATAGTATTAAGAATATATGGAGTAGATGGGAAGTTGTTAAAGGCAGTGAAGAGTACGTATGAGGGTGCTAAGGCTGCAGTGCGTGTGGATGGCAAACTGAGTGAATTTTTCCATTTGAAGGTTGAATTGAAACAAGGATGTGTCATGTCTCCATGGTTGTTCAATCTGTATATGGATGGGGTTATAAAAGAGATACAAGGTCGAGCAGTGGATGCTGGAGCGGCCCTAGTGAGAGAGGACAGTGTTTGGAAACTCCCAGTACTGTTGTTTGCAGATGATACTGTGCTGTTGAGTGAAGACGAAGGGTAGCTGCAAGGCTTGGTAGATGAGTTTGGGAGAGTGTGTAAGAAACGGAATCTAAAGGTGAATGTAGGGAAGAGTAAAGTGATGGTCTTCGAAGTGAAGTCAGTGAATAAACAGTGAGATTGGATGGGGAGGATATGGAGAACGTGAGTGCATTTAAGGACTTGGGTAGTGTGATGAGTAAAGGTGGAAGTCTGCAGAGTGAAGTGCTTGAAAGGGTGCAGCAGAGAAGGAAGGTTGCTGGTTCCTTGAAAGCAGTGATAAGAAACAGGGAAGTGAGCATGGAAGTGAAAAAGTTGCTACATGACAGTATTGTGATACCTACTCTAACATATGGAAGTGAAGCTTGGACCCTGTTGAAGGGACAGAAGTCAAGAGTGAGAGCAGTGGAAATGTGTTATTTGAGAGGAGTGTGTGGAGTCACATGGAAAAATGGACTGGCAGGTGGGGGGGTGGGGGAGCGTTGTGATGTGGGTGTGGACGTGATGGGAAGTGTTGGGAGAAGCACGTTGTGGTGGTTCAGGCATGTGGAGGGGATGGAGGGTGGGAGGCTGACAGGGGGAATGTGTGTGGATGAGGTGGAGAGGTGTGTGAGAAGTGGGGGGGGGGGGGGCTGGAAGTGGGGCAGTAGAGTGGCGGGGGGCAGAGCAACATGGAGGCGATTTGTTTGTAGCCACCCTGTGCGGGATTGAGGCATCTGACAATAGATAGATAGATAGCTATTTTTAATATTTTTCACATTCCTTGCCAATCCACTCTGCCACAGGCTATGCTTCCTACAAATCCATGAAGGCCACATACAACTTCCTTCCCTTCTCTATAAACTTTTTCACTAAAGACCTAAGAATGAATAACTGATTTACAAAACCTCTTCTCTTCTGAAACCTCTTTGTTCTTCTCCAACTAATTCCTGTTATTTCCCTAACTCGATCATAAGTATCCAACCATATGCTTTCCAGTTACACTAAGAAGACAAATGGCCCTATGATACCACATTCTTTTCCCCCCCTTTTCCTCTGTACAGGGGAATAATTATACGCGACATCCAAACCTCGGGGACTCTACCCTCCTCTCAGGCCAATCTGCACATCTTCCATACAACATTCATTCTACTATTAGCCTATCTCTCCCTCGTGCTTCAGCATTTCATCACACACTCCAACAATTTCTGGGGCTTTCACCATTTTGACTTCCTTCACTGCTTCTTCTATGTCCATCCTACTGATCACTTTCTCTCTTCTCATCTCCCTCCTCCTCTTTGTCATTCCCCAGCCACTTATATATACTTGGACTACTTTCATTCTCTATTTTTAACAATTCCTTGAAGTGTTCTCTCCACCTGCTCCTTTTTTCTACCTTCTCCACCAGCAATCAGCATTTTTATCACTAGCTACCTCTTTTATCTCTCTGTCTTACTCTCTTAACATCCTTCCAGAATATTTTCTCACATTCCCTCCACTTTACACTCAAATTCCTTCCAAACCCCTCCTCCACTCTCTTACTAATCTTTTTACCTCTCTCCTCTTCTCTACATATATCTCTATTCTGTTTCTCAAATATGACACAATTTACCTTACTGCAATGGAATATTTACAGGCATTTATAACTGCAAATTACATAAACTACAGTAGGGTACCCAATCAACATAAGATATGGAATTTCAATTTAACATAGTAATACGTACAAAATACGATCACGATGGAGATGACTCCACATATGTTGTAAGCTAATGTGATATAATACATACAGTGGACCTTCAGAAGATGTCATTTTTAATGCCAGAGGGGTAGGAATACCAGTGAAGAGCTGAGAGGAAGGATGGGACTGGAGCGTATTGATGTGATGAGGAGGGGTTGACTGAGATGATTTGGGCATGTTGTGTGGATGGAGGATGAAAGTTGAGTGTGGAAGGCAAGAAATGTGAACGTTGAGTGTTGGGTTGCAAGGGGCAGAAAAAAGAAGACCTGGGATGAGGTAACAGAATGTGACCTCAGGGAAAAGGGATCCAACAAGCTGGCTGCCAGAGATCTAGTGGCATGAAAAGCTGCCACTGGGTGACCAAGGATGATGCATGCAAGCCTGTTGGGCTTTTATAAACCATACAAACGACTTCACTTGCTGTTTGAACTCCAATGCCACACTGCTGTTCCTTCACTGATACTAGCTAACAAACCCAAGAGTGATGAGTGCAAATGTCATCTTGAAACATACAAAAGACTACTGCATCTTGTGTGAGGACAATCATATAAGTGAAAATAGCAACTGTATATAGACCAGTGAGGCTTCATATGAGATAAAAATGATCGTATGAGTGAAAATTTTATCGTACAGTACCATATATCAAAAAGAGGGCATCAACCTTCCCTTTATATACATTTACAGAAACACTCCACAGCCAGTCATCTGGGACAAATAGCTAACTACCATACAGGTTTAGATGAGTTGGAAACTTGTTTTTAGATTTATTTTTGGTGGAAAATGGCAAGTTAAGTGCAGTAAAGTGAAATAAAAAGCAGTTTAGGTGAGCTTAAAACTTATTTTTAAGACTTAGTTGGGTGGGTCACCCTCAGCCAAAAACGTATTATCATTGAACCTACAGTACTGTATGTTGTAAATGACTCGATATATATGCGATACACTGCTATGCAATGGATTTTTTCGAACACATCCTCATTATAAAACAAGGGCATGCTGTACTCACTCGCCTCCGACATAGGCTGTCCAAAAGGAGTTAACCTGAGAGACAGGTCTGGAGCGGAGTTTTTTCAGGGCTCGTTAAGCAGAATTAAGGTTAACAGCATGAAAGTGGCATTCCACCTTCTCAATGATTTCCCTGACATACCTCTCCTTGTCCCTTCTAAACGAAACTTGTGCCTATTAGTCCCCAGCCAGTCTGGCAGCAGGACGCACCTCAGTTATGGCCAGCATCCCTGGCAAGATAATGCCCTTCCTTGATCTCCCTCTCCAAATAATTTATCAGCTACTGCCAGGGTACAATAGCACAGTTAAAGGTATCATATCATTCAACAGGATCCTCAACAATACTGATCACCTCAAACCAATTTGAGAGTGCCACTGCAAACTCATAAGCACTCCTCACCTCTGAGTTTTTAAAGATGTAACTGTTTTTGATAGCATCTTAAGCTTCTCTTGGTTTTTATTTGTACCTTTAGAGTAGCAACAAGTCTGTGACCAGTAACAATGAACTCTACACTCCTGAACACCCCACAGTTCTGAAGGATCCACCACCATGTACTAACATGGTGTTAATTTAAACTCAGAGTAGCATCATGTCTGTGATCAGTAGCAAAGAACTCTGCACTCCTGAAAAATTTGCAGTTCTGAAGGATCCTCCACCAAGTACAGTACTAACAAGGAGATCACTATCCTCTGCAATCCCTCAGGTACTGGAATACCAAGTCCAACAGCAAAGATCTGATTGCTGGAACCAGGATACAAAAATTCTCAACTTGTGGGACCTTACACAGTCCAAAAGATAAGAACTATTAGATTTCTTGGTTCCAAAGTCTTGAGGACCGGCATGTTCCTCAAAGCCTTCCCTATCAGTGCCACTAACCACACTGAAGTCTCCAACATGGAGCATTGTTCCACAACTGAGTCAAGTTTGGTGTAGAACCGTCTTTCTTTTCAAGATCACTCATCTCAGAGCATACAATGTAATAAGTGACATGAAGCCCAAGCACCGGTACTGCTTCAACCTCACCAGCATTATACATTCATCAACCAGTGTAACCCCGTCAACACAATGAGACAATGCGAGCAGTAATTTGCACAGCAACACCTTTACGCTGGGCATCTCATCGCAGCCAGACCAATATTACAGTATCTACAAATAAATAAATGAACCTCATGGGGTGACATAGGATTGGATGATGGATGGATGGATGGAAAAAAAAAAAAATTACCTAACCCACTGTTTTACTGTTTGTTTGTTTTTTGAGGAGGGGGCTTTATTGGGTTTTATTGGGATTTTTAAAGTTTTATTGTTATTCCTCATATGTATATGTAAATTAGTTAAAATATGCAAATACATGGTAATTTAGAACTAAACAGCCTAAAATGTTTAGAGTGTTATCTGGAGAACAGACACTTGTTTTAGACATGTTGATACAGGTGGAGTCACATGAAGAGACAGACTGACAAATGAGGAAGTGAAGCAGTGTTGTGGGGTGGATGTGGATGTGATAGGAAGCGTTAGGAGAAACACATTAAGGTGGTTTGGCCATGTGGAGAGGACGGAGAGTGACAGACTGACAAGGAGAGTGTATATGAGTGAAGTGGAGGGGGAGAGAGGGAGGGGGAGGCCAAGGATGAGAAGGAGGGATGGAGTGGAGAGGTATATGAAAGAGAGGGGTGTGAGCTGGGAGCACGGCAGTGAAATGGCAGGGGACAGAGAGACATGGAGGCGATTTGTTTGTGGCCACCCCTTATGGAATTATGGCATCTGGCAATAGATAGATAGATATAGGATGGTCCAGTTGGACCAAGCCTTTGATAACTTGTATTGTACATGTTATACCCTGTTTGATTGACCTGTGCAGCTGAGATGCATAGGGCAAGTAGGGTGTGTTTGAATCACGGCTACTGATTGGCCCCCGATGATTTGAATCTACGATCTTCTTATTTTAACACATATATATTTATATTTTTTAACTGCCTTCAATACAAGCAGCTAAATTTAATATGGAATAATTTCCGAAGCTGAAAAGGTCAAAATTAGCTTTAAATTAAAGTTTACTGTTATCAAAGAAAATTAAACGATTATAAAGTTTTATAAAATGATGAGTGATGTTTGATGCAAATTATCCATCCATGGCATACACCCACATCCGCATGTTGCACCCAAGGTGTAAAGCAACGTCCACATGTAACACTATAATACCCACTCGTGGTGTACACCTATGTCCACATGTTGCACTACAATACATGAATGCATTTCATCATCGGCAGCCAACCGGCAGCCGCGAAACAAACACACCCTACTTGCCCCACACACCTCAGGTGTACAGGTCAATCAAATAGACTATAATACAGCAAATGGACAAGTGAGGCTTGACTACTGCTGACTCTGTGCACAGTGTCTCAGTCTCAGTTTTTCCTTGGTAGTGAGAGGACCACAGCAACAAAATGCCTGATGGTTGTGGGAGAAATATGGCAAATGAGTGGGATGAAGTTACTGATTTAGAAAATTATAAACAGAATGCAGCCTCCAAATACTGCAACCAAATGATAAGAGCTAAAACAGAAAGAGTGAGAACCCACACCCAAAAGTGTCCCAAGAGGAAAGCTCGTTATAGGGAAAAAGCAGATAAGCAAGGTACAGTATTTAAAATAATAAATAAATAAAAATACTGTATCTGGAGCAACATTAGTAAGATTTTAGGAAAATTTCTGTAGTGTCTGCATGTATGACTATGACTGCAGCGAGAAGGGATATACAGTATGTTCCCAGGGCCCTATGTTCCCCAGTTTTACATCCTAACTACCCTAACCTAACCTACCCTTAGGAACATAGGATGACATTTTATGCAAAAAAAAAAAAAAAAAAAAAATATAGTTTATTGTTCGGGTGGGGTGGGGGTGTTAATGTCAACCCTGTCTATAAATACTAGTAATGATCTCACCATGCCTAGGTTACCTCACTTCAGACAGTGCAGCTATGCCAACTCCTACCGTACTTACCCAAACTCTCATGAAAACAAAGGCGGCTGATCATCTCCAGCTTGGAATGCCATCTGAAGGTTAAACCTGTGCATGGTTCTACAGGTTCAGCTGCTTGATTCCAAGCCCCCCCCTTGGAATGCCTTCTGAAGGTTACACCCATGCATGGTTCTACAGGTTCAACTATCTGCTGCATCACTTTGTGAGTTGGTGATCTAATGATACTGCAAGACCCCTCAATCTCGTAAAGGGTAGCTACAAACAAATTGCCTCAATGTCGCCCTGTCCATTGCCAATTCACTGTCTGGCTTCCAGCTCACCTCCCCCCCCCCTCTCTCATATACCTCTTCACTCCATCCCTCCATCTCATTCTCGGCCTCTCCCTCCCTCCACCTTACTCGCATACACTCTCCTCGTTAGTCTCTCGCTCTCCGTCCTCTCCACACAGCCAAACCACCTCAGTGTACAGTATTTCTCCTGATGCTTTCTATCACATCCACACCACTGCACTCCTTCACTTCCTCATTGGTCAGTCTCTCTCTCCATGTAACTCCACATGCTCCTCTGAAATACCAGTAACCCAAAGAAACCACCACCACAGTATACAAACAATATACAGTATACGTTCAGCGATGATTTATGCAAGCCCTGCTTGGGCTACTAACCTCACTAAAACACACTATAACACTCATCAGACCATACAGAAGAAGACCCTAAAAATAATCAGTCTGCACAGCTACTTCACCCACAGACCACCTGCACCAAAAAACCAAATTCATCAAAGTCAAGGATCATCTAGACATGAGAGGCACCCAAATTCTTGCCGCAGCCTACACAAACCCACACCATCCACTACACTACATGGCAGCACATCCACACACACCAAGGAACATCAAAACAACACCCAACACACAATATCATTCACAAATACTGTCATCTCTCCCCCCTCGCCCGCCTCAGACCAGCTTCCAGAAGCATATCACTCGCCGCTCCATTCAGTCACTCAAAGACAACACACAGCTGCATGCATGGCCTCCTTATATCCACCCTTCTGAATCCTACCTCCCTCGTGAGGACTGGGTCCACCTGGCCAGGCTGAGATGTGAGCTTCATCCAGCCCTCGAGTTATCAAAAAAGGCTGGATGACTCCGTCGCTGATGCCTGTCCATGATGCAACACAGCACCCCATACTATTAAGCACATTATGGAAGACTGCATTGCACACAATCACCTGTGCCAACAACACAACAAACACTCCTTGAGAGCTCTGTGTTAAAGCCCGGTCTCGGCAATGGCCTTCCTTAGGGACTCGGGGCTGTTTGGCCAGACTGCCTATGGAACAACTACTACTACTACTACTATGCACTCACATTTTCCATTTCCTCCTCCTCCAGCCTCACTGTACATTCAGTGACTACACTTCTATCAAAGACCCTAACTTTACTCTACCCTGCATTCATCTTTGGAATAAATGTTTGTTACACACATTCCCAAACTCAATCACCAAGCCTTGAAGTTCTCCTTCGTCTTCACTTATAAATACAGTAGCTATCATCTGCAAACAACAATACAGGGAGTTTCCAAACACTGCCCTCTCTTATTAGGGTCGTTCCAACATCCAATGCTCTACTGTACCTTGTAGCTATCTCTTTTATAACCCCATCTATATACAGACTGAACAACCATGGTGACATGATACATCCCTATCTCAATCCAACATTCAGATAGAAAAATTCACTCAGTTCACTATCCACATGCACTGCAGCCTTAGCACCCCCATACATACTCTTCATGGCACATAAGAACTTCCCATTTACTGAACTCTATATGTCCTTAACGGGCCCAGTCCCGACTGATTTTTTACCCAACACACCCTCAGAACCCAACCGATTTTCAACTTGTCTTTTTTGGCTCAAACCTCCGCTTTTGGTGAGAAACATTGAAAATTCATAGAGAAATCACCCTCCTGAGCTTATAAATGTTGCTACAGGTGACAGTCAACCTTACCTTTCATTCCCTCTCAGGGTACATGGCTTTAAAGAAAACAAACTATGGGAGGGTTAACTAACTCAAGCCACTTTAAATTACATATTTGTTTATTTATCTGGTACGAATTTATGTTTAGTACAAGACTATATTGGTTTTCACACAATAATATAGGTGATATAAGCATTGTTCGCTCACCAAAATCACCAGCATATGGCACCTTCCTTTACGACATTACCACCTCATCGCTTCAATTTGTTTCTTCCTCTAGCTTGTTTCTTCCTATGTTTTCCACCTCAGGAATCACTTTCACTGTGAATTTCGTCATTGAAGAGACCGTACGGCAACATGTCTTTACTGGCCAGGTTACTGCTAACAGGTGAATTGCCGAGTGTGGGGGGGGGGTCAGGTGGGGCAAGGCAGTATTCCCACTTGACAGCAGGTAGAGGAAGGTCTCCCACATATGCCTGCCAAAAATCACCCAGGAATCTTGAAAAATGTGCAAACGACGGGCCTTGCAATTGACTAACATATGATGCACGTCAGTGGGTCTGAGCGTGAAAAAAGTGGTGACGTGCATCGTACGTCGGGGGGACTAGGCGGGTTATTACTTTCCACATTCTTTGTCTATCCACCCCGTCATATCTATCAATCTATAGCCCGATGCCCTAATCCCGCAAAGGGTGGCCGCAGACAAAACGCCTCCAAGTCGCTCTGTCACCCACCATTTGCCTACCCTCCCCCCACCTCACTCCCCCCTCCCTCATATACCTCTCAACTCCATCCCTCCACCTCATCCTCGGCCTTCCCCTCCCTCCACCCCACCTGCATACACCCTCTTAGTCAGTCTTTCATTCTCCATTCTCTCCACATGTCCAAACCACCTCAGTGTATTTTTCCTAATCTTCTCAACCACATCCACATACACCCCACAGTGTTCCTTCACTTCTTCATTCATCAACCTGTCCCTCCATGTCACTCCACATGCTCCTCTCAAGTAACTCCATTTCCACTGCTCTCACTCTTGACTTGTTACCCTCTAGCAAGGTCCATGCCTCACTTCCATACGTCAGGGTAGGGATCACAATACTATCATGCAGTGACTTCTTGACTTCCATACTCACCTCCCTATTTCTCATCACCACTTTCAATGAACCAACAACCATCCTTCCCTGCTGTACCCTTTCAAGTATTTCATCCCCCAAACTTCCATCATTACTCATCACACTACCCAAGTACTTGAATGCACTCACATTCTCCATATCCTCACCATCCAACCTCACTGTGCATTCAGTGACTTCATTCCTCTCAAAAACCACAACTTTACTCTTGTTCACATTGACTTTCAGATTCCTCTTCTTACACACTGTCCCAAATTCATTCACCAAACCTTGCAACTCCCCTTCATCTTCACTCAACAATACTGTATCATCAGCAAACAACAACACCGGAATCTTCCACATCTCGCCCTCATTCATTAGAGCTACCCCCACATCCACTGCCCTACCTTGCACCTCCTTTACAACCCCATTCATATCATATGCTTTCTCCATATCCATGAAGGCCACATACTGTACTTCTTTTCCTTCTCTAGAAACTTTTCCACTAAAACCTAGGAATGAATATCTGATATACACAACCTCTTCCCTTCCTAAAATCTCCCTGTTCTTCTTCAACTAATTCCTCTGTTATTTCCCTAACTCAGTCAATAAGTATCCTACCATATACTATTTGTCCTCGTCGAACACAGTTAATTGCTTCCGCACCCCTACCGTGTTAGAGAAATTTTGTGTTACAGGGGCTCTCGAAACCCCCTATTTCCTTTCACACCCCTGCCCAAAGTCCACTTTTTCCCCCTTTGTGGTGGAAAAATTTTTTGTACCCCCCAATTTTAACCTCCTAGAAAACATTAATATCGTTCAAAAAATTATAAAAGAGTATTATTACAGTTAAAAGCCACATTTTATTTACCTTATGGAAGGATAAGAGGAGACACACCAAGGAGGTACAGGGGAGAACACTGGTTAAAATCCTTCAAAGTCAATAGCACTTAGCCTATAACACATCTCACATCATCATCTGTTATCCATAGCTTCTTCTTCCTGCTGGCATTGGATATCCTCTTCCTGGAGTTCAGCAGCAGCTTGTCTGGCAAAGTAACGAGTGATGAGTGACTGTTTACGTCAACTCACTCATTCGGCGTGCATACGATTTTAGATGTTGAAAACATCTCAACACCGCCCGCCCGGTTCAAATAACCGTGTTAGCTTCATCAACGGCCATGTTAGAAGTGATAGCACTTCTGGAAAATTGTACCATGTTAGATCAGTTTCGTGTAAGCGAAAACTGTGTTAGAAGATGACAGACATTACACTAAGAAGACATGCCCCTATGATTACCACATTCTTTTTCCCTTTTTCCTCTGTACAGGGGAATAATTATACCTGACTTCCAACCTTCTGGGACTCTACCTTCCTCCCAGGCCAATCTGCTTCTGAAAAATTGTACCATGTTAGATCAGTTTCGTGTTAGCGAAAACCGTGTTAGATGAGGACAGACATTACACTAAGAAGACAAATGCCTCCATGATTACCACATTCTTTTTCCCTTTTTCCTCTGCACAGGGGAATAATTATACTTGACTTCCAATCTTCTGGGACTCTACTTTCCTCCCAGGTCAATCTGCACATCTTCCATATCCATTCGACCATTCTACTACTATTATCATCCCATGCTTCAGCACTTTTTTGCATTGAAGTCACATTTCTTATTAAGGGACCTAAATGCAATTTTTTTACTGTATTTCAGATAATAAAGTCTGTAAGGAGCTATATGGTGTTAAAAAGTAATGCACAGTATTTTGCTATTAAAAGTGTTGATTCAGTCATTCCTACGGTGATTTCGGTGACCGCTGATTTTTTATCATAATTTGTCATACCCATGCCAGCATGACAGTGACAGGGTCTAGAAAGCCACATCAGGCTGGTACCTCAGGGAGGACCCACTGGCAAAACTGGGTCAGGCTATATATGATGCCCACAATCCCCCTCACTCTTCTTAAGCCATGTGTGATGTAAGTTTTTACAGTGGGGACACAAACCCCACCCCAACCTCCCAAGCAACTGAAAGACCCATTTCACTATGAAATTTGGAAGATCCACAACCCAATAGTAAAATATTAGTGAGTTTGGTCCATGAAACATCGACTCAAATGATGTACTTTTTACTGGAAAAAGGCCTATCTCCAAAGTTGCTGGCAGGATGAGCTGTATATATATCTTAATGTCTAAGTAATGGGGGGTTACATGTTTTCTTTTTGCTACCATACAAAAAAAAAATTGATTTTTAGAAACTGGCCCTTCTTGCATTCAGCTGCAGATTTCACAAATGAAGAAAAAAAAATGCAATAAGGTACTGTAATACCAGTGGTGAATCTGATGTAGTCGACAAAATCTAGAGAAGCTCCCACTCACTGACTTTATGGCATGGATTAAATGCAATTATAATTTGGCCTACTGGTAGTTCACTTATGACACGTCAATTCGTTTCGTTCGTTTCGTTTCGTTTTTGAAGGCTCCAACATGCTTGCATGTGTCGGCCTTGGTCACCTAATGGCGGCTCTCCACGCTGCTCGATCTCTGGCAGCCTCCCTATTCAGTACCTTAACCCTTAAGTCACATTTAATGACCTCATCCCATGTCTTTCTCGGTCTACCCCTCCCAACCCCTCCCCCAATATTAACACTTCTCACCCTCTGTACCCAATTATCATCCCCCATCCTCTCCACATGTCCAAACCACCTCAGCCTACCTCTCCTCATCACAACACCAATACACTCCAGTCCCATCCTACCTCTCAACTCTTCTATCGTAAACCCAGCCCCCCCAGGCCTTGCACGCAGGGACGCACTGCACATCCACCTAATCATTGTCATTTCTGTACGTTTAAACCTGCGAATATCTTCTTCCTTTACTGCCCAGGTCTCACTACCATACAGCATCACACTCCTAACACATGCTGCATACAAAGACCCCTTAGCACGTAAGGAGAGTCCTCTCAATGTCAGGAGAGGCAACAGCTCCCTGAACTTCTTCCAACCACTTCTCACTCTAGCAACCGAGCTAACTCCAGCCCCACCTCCGGCACATAACATGTCTCCCAAATAAAAAAACTCCTCCACACACTCAACAGACTCGCCTGCAAGTTCAACCCTCTCACGCCTAACAATCTCTGCCTGCTCTCCCCGACACACCGCACACATGAAATCAGCATTATCTCTTAGTCTACCTCTAATACCACTACATCTCTTGTGCACCCACTTATCACAAACACTGCACAAGATGGAATTACTTCCCACACCCATGTGGCAAACTGCACATGGCCACTCTCCCTCTCCTCTGATTGTACCGCCACCAACCCTAGATATCATCACTTTTGTTTTATCTGCATTTACCCTTAAGCCCTTGTACCCCATACCATCTCTCCACTTCTTAAATCTTTCCTCAGCCTCCCCTTCATTCTCAGCAATCAACACCAAATGAATGTTGCTTTCATGGTTAGGTTTGGCTGCACTGGGCTTAGTTTGCATGTCTATCTATCTAGGCTAACTACAGCTAGATGCCTCAGTCCTGTAAGGGATGGCCACAAAAAAAATCACCTCCATATCGCCCTGTCCCCAAACATTTAACTGCCCTCCCCCAGCTCACATCCACCTCTTTCATACAGTTTGCACGTGCAATTTTTACAACTTCAAAACTATGCTAACAGCATACCAGGCATACTGCATTTCATATTTTTCTTCAGCCTATTACTGTAATTGATTTGGTTAAAATCATACAGGGGAAAGTACATTACTGTATTTGCAGGGGCTCTCCTAGATTTTCACTGTTGTTCACACATTACATCCATGTAATTACTGTTCTGTGGGATTCCCGTACTGCAGTGGTTGTCAAATGGTGCTCCCAGCACTGTTTGGCCCACAGCTAACTTATTTCTCCACAGGAATGAACTTATCAACACAAGTAATGCCACTCTGTTCATCTCTTACAACTCCACCAGTAATTATCACAGCGTCCAATATAAACACAAGGGGCCACTCATCTACAAAGTTACGTGTGATACTATACCTGTAGCAACAATCAGCTGTTCACCTGCCAACCACTACCTTTCACATTCTCCATAGCTGCACTACTAAGACTGACACTAACCTTGCAGCAAGATCCAGGATATGCATTACACTCCCTCTAGAGTAAGAACCGGGTGAATTATGCTCCTTTTTGACGCGAGATGTTGCAATATATATATATATATATTTTTTTTTTCTAATGCTCCCCCAGATATTCCGCTTCTCTCGCCTCTCACGCACAAATTATCAATATTTACGGTTTTCTTCACAGTGATTCTTCTTCTGTTATCAACACCACAATTAGGAAAATATGTGTAAGTCAATATTGCACAACCACACTTCAGTTACTTGTCGGCGAGGGAAACACTGACGCAAATTCGATGAAATATGTCATCAGCCGAACTGTGTTGTGATGGCGGCACCAACTCCACACTTTTTTTTTTTTTAATCCTGTAAACAACGCAGACTTCTTACCACAGGATCGTCAAAATGCATCCCATAAATCGATTTAGTGGACACACTGCAATATTAAATAGCACTGCATGAAAATTGTCATTACCAGGTTGTTTTATACATTTCTATCTATCTATTGCCAGACGCCTTGATCCCGAACGGGGTGGCCACAAACAAATCGCCTCCATGTCACTCTGTCCCCTGCCATTTCACTACCCCGCTCCCAACTCACCCCCCCCTCTCCCATACCTCTCCACCCCCTCCCTCCCTCCCCTCCTTTGCNTCTATCTATCTATCTATTGCCAGACGCCTCAATCCCGAACGGGGTGGCCACAAACAAATCGCCTCCATGTCACTCTGTCCCCTGCCATTTCACTACCACGCTCCCAACTCACACCCCCCTCTCTCATATACCTCTCCACTCCATCCCTCCATCTCATCCTCGGCCTCCCCCTCCCTCTCGCCCCCTCCACCTCACTCACACTCTCCTCGTCAGTCTTTCACTGTCCATCCTCTCCACATGCCCAAACCACCTTAACGTGTTTCTCCTAACGCTTCCCATCACGTCCTCAACCAAACCACAACGCTCCTTCACTTCCTCATTTGTTAGTCTGTCTCTCCATGTGACTCCACATGCTCCTCTCAAATAACTCATTTCCACTGCTCTCACTCTTGATTTCTGTCCTTCCAACAGGGTCCAAGCTTCACTTCCATATGTCAGAGTTGGTATCACAATACTGTCATGTAACAACTTTTTCACTTCCATGCTCACCACCCAGTAACAACTTTTTCACTTCCATGCTCACCTCCCTGTTTCTTATCACTGCTTTCAACGAACCAGCAACCTTCCTTCCCTGCTGCACCCTATCGAGCACTTCACCCTCCAGACTTCCATCCTTACTCATCACACTGCCCAAGTACTTAAATTCACTCACATTCTCCACATCCTTCCCATCCAGTCTCACTGTACATTCACTGGCTTCACTTCTCTTGAAGATCATCACTTTACTCTTCCCCACATTCACCTTTAGATTCCGTTTCTTACACACTCTCCCAAACTCATCTACCAAGCCTTGCAGCTCCCCTTCGTCTTCACTCAACAACACAGTATCATCTGCAAACAACAGTACAGGGAGTTTCCAAACACTGCCCTCTCTCACTAGGGCCGCTCCAACATCCACTGCCCGACCTTGTATCTCTTTTATAACCCCATCCATATACAGATTGAACAACCATGGAGACATGACACATCCTTGTTTCAATCCAACCTTCAAATGGAAAGATTCACTCAGTTTGCCATCCACACGCACTGCAGCCTTAGCACCCTCATACATACTCTTCACTGCCTTCAACAACTTCCCATCCACTCCATATATTCTTAATACCTTCCACAAACCTTGTCTATCCACCCTGTCATATGCTTTCTCCAGATCCATGAAGGCTGCATACAACTTCTTGCCCTTCTCTAGAAACTTTTCCACTAAGGATCTAAGAATGAATATCTGGTCTACACAACCTCTTCCCTTCCTAAAACCTCCTTGTTCTTCTCCAACTAATTCCTCAGTAATTTCCCTAACTCTGTCAATAAGTATCCTACCATATATTTTTCCTATTACACTGAGAAGGCAAATGCCCCTATGATTACCACACACTGCTTTTTCCCCTTTTCCTTTGTACAGAGGAATAATTATACCTGACTTCCAATCCTCCGGGACTCTACCCTCCTCCCAAGCCAATCTGCACACCTTCCACATCCATTCTATTACTATCTCTCCCCCATGCTTCAGCATTTCACCACACACTCCATCAATTCCTGGGGCTTTCCCCATTTTAACTTTCTTCATTGCTTCCACCACTTCCATCCTGGTGATTTCTTCCTCTCTTCTCACAACCCTCCTTCTCCCTGCCATTCCCCAGCCACTTATACTTGCATTACTTTCATTCTCTATGTTCAACAGTTCATTAAAGTGTTCTCTCCATCTGTTTACTTTTTCTCCCTTCTCCACTAGTAATCTACCATTTTTATCTTTCACACCCCCACTG
>JAGKTI010000300.1:93020-106441 GCA_018397915.1 Birgus latro
ACACACACACACACACACACACACACACACACACACACACACACACACACACACACAAACAACTTATGCCATTCTGCATGCATTCAAAACTTTCTTGAAGTACATTTCAATTTTAAAAGAGAATTTTAAAAAGGTGCATATGCAGTAATGTTATACTCACTATTTTCACAACCAGTCCCCATCGTGCTCTATTTTCATTATTATGATAGCATTTTATCAAGGAACTTTTTAATTATCTGCTAGCTGACAACCCTGGATTACAATGAAGCTGCAATAAAATCTCTGCAGTTCATATCTAGCATTAGAAAACAAAAAATATTAATGGTTTATCAAAGTGACAGACTTTTCAATAAGCATTCACAGCCAAACAATATAGCCAAGAATTGTAAAGGAAGATGCTGCTGTTTATATCATAAAGACTCCACAACACAGACAAACTAGCACAAGTACCTGGTTTTTGACCTGAGATTCCGTGTAATCTGATACATCGAGCCTCAATGGATAACAATGGCTATTAAATTATCTTTTGTAATGAACCACACTGAGTTCTGTTTGCCAGCTGGTCACACTGCTCTAAGGTCATTATGTTCAAGTAGTATCTCTGCAACATCTGACAACCAGTTCCTGATGTACTCTAAGTGTTTTCATGATACTGCATTTCTAGTGAGGATATTTATCTGAAGCATATAGCAAAATATCAACTTCAATGAAATATTGAATCCAACAACAGCAAAGTCCAGAAATGTTTCTGTACTACACTTAACAGTACTTATACTCAAGTTCAATATCAAACTTTTCATTCTGAGGAAAAATGCTCAGAAATCACATCTAATAACTACACCATATAGTTACTGTGTAAGTTAGTTCATAAATGTGAAATGTTATAATCACTTATAACCTGACAATGCATTCACAGTAGATTGGTAGTTTTCTGGCACAAGTTTCACAATGCACTCTGTACAGAATAAAATCCAAGCAAACATAATCATGACCACAGACAGAAAAATTATATGCAAAGCAAAAGCACGGTTATTAATCAAGAAACCAGCTCTGTCACAGATTTCGCATGCATTCATTCTTAAAATGTGCAATCCCTTTCAGACAGCAAAAACAAAATATTACATCTTAATCAGAGATATTACAGAAAGTTGGATTAATACACTTGCTTTTCACAGGTCCTGCACTTAGCTAAGAAAATAGTTAACAACTTAACTATACAGTAACATAAATCAATTATGCTACAGCTAAGATGATTCAACAACTGCTTGACATTCCTTTTATAAGAATGAACAAGATCATAAAAATATTAATACACCTGTAATACATATACTGTGTATCAAATCATCTGTGTTCAAAAAATCAAATAAAGTCCAACCCTAGAACCTTACTCTGCTACAGATTGACATTGCAAGGTCTTTTCTTGATCATGATATCTTTGACATTAAAATTGACTTTGGGCTTCTCCCCAGAGTGCAAGGGGACATTATTGAAACAGAATCGCTTGAATGCCTCCACATCCCTCTCTGTTTCATCCAGCTCCCCTTCAGCTATGTCCTTGGGAGTAAACACACTGTCAATGGTCGTCATATCCTCTAAATTGCCCTTTCTACTCTTCTTTGCCTTTTTCTTCTTGCTTGGTACTTTTTTGTCTTCATCAGAAGCAGCATGCTGGTTAGGCATTTGATCTCCAGCAACACTGCTGTTATGCGAATGGTAATTCATTTTCACCAAAGTATCAGCATTGGCTGCAAGGTACTGAGCATAGCGAGCTTCATGAGCAATGTCCTGTGGCACAAAGTTTACCTTCCCACCATATGTGCTTCCACTTTTCATGTTTGTCTTGTGGCTGTTGCTCATATTCTGCCTATTAACCTGTCTCTCAGACTGGCAGTGACTTTGTTTTTGCTGTTGCTGTTGCTGTTTATGCTGTGCTTGACTCTGCTGCTGCAGTTGCCTAAGTTGCTGACTTTGCTTCTGCTGTTCTTGCTTTTGGTTGTTTTTTAACTGAGATTGTAAATGAGTCTGCTTTGACTGAATTTGATTTTGCTTCTGTTGTGACAACTGATGTCTCTGGTTTCCATGGTTGCCAATTTTTTGTTGTGATTGAGGATGCTTTTGTTGCTGATTCTGTTTGACTTGCTGCTGAGAAAGAATTTTCTGCTGTCTCTGTTGCATTATTTGCTTTTGATTTTCTTTCTGCTGAGGTGGCTGAGCCTGCGGTGATTGACGATTATTTTGCTGCTGCTGCTGCTTCATCTTCCCATTCTGATTGCTTGGTGCTAAGATTTTTCCAGAATGGGTGCCCATATTATGAATTGTTTCCTTGATGCTATGCTTGATGTTTTTCACATTTTGCTTAGAGACTTCCTGGTGTTTCTGCTTAAGAAGACTATCTTGAGTTTTCTGCTGCTGTTTACTATTTTTTGTTGCAATCTGTTTACTAACACTATTTTGTGCTGCTGGCTGTTTACTGTTCTCTTTCTGTTTTAGAACCTTTTTGTTCTGATTTTTAGTATTTTGTACATACACTGTTGAAGCTGCCTGCTTGGTAATTTTCCCTGTGGCTAAATTATACATCTGATCCATCAGTTCATCCTCCTCCCTCTGCTTCTGTTCCTCTTTTTCTTTTTCTTCCTGTAGCTCCTTCTTTTTCTTTTTGAATTTCTTTTTCTGGGTCATATTCAAAGTACTGGGATCAATGAGTCCCTTCACAGCCATCATAACTTTTTCATCAGATGTTAATTCTCTCTTGGCTGAGCTACTGTTGGAACCTGAACTGGCACCCACATACCCACTGTTAGTATCTACAACAATAACATCTTTATCTGGATAGTTTCCTGCACTGTCTATTGTACTATTCCAGCTTAGGCTTGCAGCATGTGTTCTGCCATATGGCTTAGGTAAAGATGTTTCTTGTGCTGCTGGAAAGCCGTGCATTATGGGACTAGGATACATGTTAGGGTTCGGTAAAAATGGCTGTGAGAATGCTCCTCCCATGTTATTGGAGATAGTGACCATTCCAGGTTGACCTTCAACCCTATTGATGGTGACCCCTGGAGGTAAGTTGAAATTTTGTGCCATGTCATCCCCATCATACACAACTGCTGACACCCCACTGCTGGCACTCACTGTCTTATTACCACAAACTTTGTTTGCACTACTGCTAGTGGTGGCACTATTTCTGGCCCCTTTGGTATTCTTTTTGCCCTTTTTGTTCTTTTTGGAGTTTTTTGATTGTGTACTTTGTTGCTGCTGCTGCTTGAGGAGTTCCTCTTGTTGCCGCTGGAGGGCCATCTGTTGTTGAAATATCTGCTCCTGCTGCTGACGGAGAAATTCTTGTTGTTTCTGTAGTTCTAGCTGCTGTAATTGTCCTTTTTGTTGCTCTTCCATTTGTTCTTGCTGCTTCCTGAGTCGCTGTCGTTCCTTCTTCTGCCTCTTCTTGTATTTCTTCACCTCCTCAGGAGTCAACCCCTCTGGTATAGGGTCAGGGATGTGTTGTGGCAAAGGCTGGGCTTGAAACTGGACTTGTGACTGGCCTCCTCCTCCTCCTCCTACACCCTTCTTGCTGCCTTGACTCGATCGACCTCCATTACCTGAAACAGCTGCAAGTTGATGCTCACATTATTATTTAATTGAATTACTGAAAAAAACACAGCATTAGGAGGTGAGGAACCCTGATCTTTTGTAACAAATGCATTTTGGGGCACCATATACAAAATTACAGTACAATAATGCAAGAGCACACTTAAATTTCTAATGTTACAGCTCACTACAGCAATCCATCCATTCACCATTCAATCCTATATTGCTCCATGAGAAGCGTAAGAGCCCAGGGCTAGGCAAGTTGGTCCTGACATTTAAAATGAGAGTGACCAGCCTCACTCATCCCTGAGTGGCATTACATGAGCAAAAGAAGAAAAAAGATTCTGGGGCATGCTTGATTACAATTAAGTACATTTGTAGAAGAGTCAATTATTAAATTCAAAGAACCCTTAAATCTTTAAAACTGATAGCATTTGACCCAAAACAAGCAAGCAAACAAACATGAATGCATATAGATGTCCCATATATATGCACCCACTCACACGGGTCACCCAACACAGGTGCACACAAGTGTATGTGCCTGTGCATGCATGCACTCATGCACATGCATGCACACACACACACACACACACACAGTTGAGATGCCAGAGAGGCAACATGTACACCACATTGCTCCACGCTTTGCCAACCTTGGCCACAACTGGCCATACCTAAACGGTACAGTCGACCCTTGATTTCCCAGACTAAATGGGGGGGGAGACCAGTCCGGGAATCGCAAAAGTCCGGGAATCACAAAGGTTGGGCCCCACATACTATTCCCCGGACTATTATCATACTTTGTCTGAATTCTCTAATATTGTCCGGCAACTATTCCGATATTCTAAAGAATTCTGGAATGTAGGCTACCTATACCTACATAACTAACATACACAGTACATAAAATAATAACACTGACACAATAACAACATTAATAACTGACACAAGGGCGGTATTTTGCTAGCTACAACTCTAAAGATGGTTGTTTAAACAGTTGCTGATGAGAATGTGGAAGGTATGATAGAAGTAGATCAGAAAGCTGAGGAAAAAAGAGGAAAATGAACAAGGAATGGAACTCCACAAGGTCAGCCAACCAAACTCATCAGCAACCTTTTTTTTTTTTTTTTTTTTTTTTTTTTTTTTTTTTTTGACTCTGGGCATAGGCTTCATAGCCTGCTATCAAGGCCCAGCAGTCCTCCTACATACCAACACCTCTACATGTCACCACTTCGGCACTAACACCCACCGTCCATATTGAATACATGCTAGGGCTGTCTCATACAGGACTGGTGTATTGGTATTAGCGGGGGTATTTTTACGACATGGCGGCGGGTCTTCTGGTAGATCAGTAAAGCCTGATTTAGTGAAATTCAGATACTTAAACTGTTCCCTGCCCCAGCGAGGATTCGAACCTGGGTCCGTCCAGACTGCAAGCCACCTCTCTACCGATCGAGACAAACACGCAATCATCAATTCAATCTTGAACCAAATCGGCAATTTTAATTGGAAAATATTTTAATCCTTATCACCAAATAGGTTTGCACAACTGATTATTTGAAATTCATTCAAAAATTTGTGTTTAATTTAATTATCAATAGAAAATCTGGATTCAGAGCAAAAATTTCTTAAAGTTAGCAGAATTGTTTTGTCTCTAGCCCAACAACTCGCCTTGATGGACTCTTGTTTTGTAATAAATACATACAATGCAGATACATTTTTTTGTAATCAAAATAAATATTTATGCAAAATAGAAGCCTGTCAAGGTGTGCTGATGATAATATCTGCTAACATTAGCCAACCACTGATCAGCTGACCGAGATATAAACACTGACGATCTGAAGGGGAAATATATGCTAACATTAGTGTATTTTAGCTCTGAAACCTAATTTTTAAATTAAGTTATATTAAGTACAATTTTCTTTAGTGGATTTCAGATAATTTGGTGTGTATGAACCACGGTGATGAAAAAAATTAAAATATTTTCCAGTGAAAAGTGCAGATTCGGTATTCGGTCTCACCGAGTCGGGTGAGCTAAGTTGAGTAGGAATGGGTCCCATTTTGTCTGTAAGAAAATATATATATTTTAAATTATTTATGAATTTTATTGTGTCCAAGCCTTCCATAAATTTTACAGTGTTATGCAATAAACTATTTGTGGTGGCATTTGAGCAAGGTAAGAGGCAAATGGGATATTGCCATGAGTTTGGACTGGTGGCATGAAGCAGGTTGGTGGCCAAGATGCATTTTATGTATGAAAATATCTTGTGTGTGTGTTACAAATGGCCTTTATCAAGTCAAAACCTTGCCAAAATTATACTGTGTTGTGCAGCAGACTGCTTATAGTTTTATATGAGAGAATAATGGCCGGACTTTTGTGAGAATCCCAGACTTGTTTGGGCATTTGTCTGGCATTTGATAATATTGTCCAACCTCAGCCCATGTCCGAGAAATTCGAAATCCACGAAATAGGGGTCCGCCAAATCAAGGGTTGAGTGTATCTTTATAAGAGTCAAGCTCCATACTAGGTTAAACTAAATGGCATTCTAATATGAAAGAGGAAGTTTAAGTAAAAGTGTTGTTCAAATAACAGAATACAGCAAATTACTGCAGGAATGCAATGTGAAAGCTCATCAGCTGTTTAGTCTGCTGCGGGCACCAAGGAATGTGAACTTGTAAGTAGAATTTTCTTTCTCTTAGTACCACAAGATGACCACCATCTTTAGTAAAGCAAATTTGAAAGGAGTTAAGAAAAGGGATAAAGGCAGAAAACAGGATGATGATTTCTACCAGGAACTGACTGAAATGAAGACGTATAACAAGCTAGTTGAGCGGGTACACAGATTAGAGAATGCATTTCAGAGTGAAATGAATGGTATTAAGAAGCAATTGCACATGCAGAAGAAGGAAAATGAAAAATTAGTAAAGGAAGTAAACAAGAAACACACAACAATAGATGAGATGTCAGTTACGGGGGGTTCACTTAATAGGAAGATTAGTGAAATGGGAAGCACAGTTGTCAACTAAGAGAGTATTATGGAAGAGTTCAGAAATGATACAGAGACAATTAGGCAGGCAAGCAGTCTGACAGATCAGAGCAGTGATATTGAGGAGAAGATAATGTAGGTGAATGAAACAATGCAATGCTACAAAAATGATGTGGAAACAACGTATGCTTAAATGGCGGAAGTAGAGAAAGACTTAGAAACAAGAGTCGAAGAAAAAAGCATTAAAAAGTGAAAAAAATAATCCAAAACAATTAAAAATTGGTCAAAGATTCAGCAGATATCAACAAATCTATAGTAATCACTGGTATAGATGAGGAAGAAATAAAAAACATGATTTCGAGAAACAAAAAGGAGATGGCAACTATAATGAGCATATTGAAGGAAGTATCAGAGGAAATCTGTAATAAAGACACAGAAAAACACAAAAGGCTACGGAAATATGAGAGAAATAAGTCAAGGCCCATAAGAGGAAGTTTCCAGAGTGTAAACACTGTGGAGGAGATACTAAAAAATGCAAACAAACTTATGGAAAAAGAGGAATTCAAAATGTATAGATAAAAAGATGCCTAACTCAAGAGGAACTGGGATTACTAAAAGAAAAGAGGGAGAAGGCAAAAACAAAGAATGAGGGAAGATCAGAGGTAGAGAAGAATACATTTTTTTACAAAGTAATTGGACTGCCGGTACAAAAGTGGTACATATACATAACCAGAAGGGAATAAAAGGAGGAAGGTAGTACACCCAAGCCATGACAAGTATGTAAACAAGATGATTAAGATGATGAACTCAAATGTAGATGGAATGGTATCTAAATTATTAGAGATGAATGATAATATCAAAAAAAAGAAACCACATATTATGTGCCTAACTGAAACAAAATTTACACCAAGGATATCAAACATACCCTCAACTTAGAGGAATAAAATACAGTACATTGAGAAGAGATAGAAATTTTTAAAAAGGAGGAGAAATTATAATATTAACAAAGAAAAGCCTACAAGTCAAAGAAACAAAACTAGACATACCCTCACAAGTACAACTGATTGCAGCAGAGATTAATACATCTGAAGGGAAAGTAACTATGGCAAATATATACATGCCACCCAGATCAAACACTTCGGAAAGAGGCGAATATGAAGACCTGGCAGAGAGTACAATTCAGAGTTTAAGAGCATTACTACATAGAATGGAGGAGAAATCTGAAAGAATTATATTAACTGAAGACCTGGGGGGGCTGGGTTTATGATGGAAGAGTTGAGAGGTAGGATGGGACTGGAGTGTATTGGTGTTGTGATGAGGAGAGATAGGCTGAGGTGGTTTGGACATATGGAGAGGATGGGGGATGATAATTGGGTACAGAGGGTGAGAGGTGTTAATATTGGGGGAGGGGTTGGGAGGGGTGGACCGAGAAAGACATGGGACGAGGTCATTAAGTGTGACTTAAGGGTTAAGGGACTGAACAGGGAGGCTGCCAGGGATCGAGCAGCGTGGAAAGCCGCCATTAGGTGACCAAGGCCGATGCATGCAAGCATGTTGGAGCCTTCAAAAACAAATCAAAATGAAACGAAGATTTCAATACAAACATAAAACTGGAAGACTCTTAGATATAAAAAGCCAGAAAAGCTGTTGGATCTTGTGCAGCAGTTTTTCCTAACACGACATGCAAAGGAAACCACCAGAAAAAGAGAACTTGATGTACCATCAGTATTAGATCTTATATTTACTAGGCAAGAAAATGATAATGACAATATAACGTATCACCCTCCATTCGGCAAAAGTGACCATGCAGTATTAAATTGCAACTTCAGGAGAACATATGACATACTTAACAGTAATGAAAGTTACAAAAAGACCCTAGACTACAAAAAGGGCAACTACCATGACCTAAAGAAGTACTTCTTAGAAACAGTTTGTGAAAAAGAGCTTAGTGGACAAGATTTAAATGTTATACATAGAAAATTCTGTGAACTTTATGAAATAGTCCAAAATTATATCACACAGCACAAAGAAACAGAAATGAAAATAAAATGGTTTAATAAATAATGTAAACAATCAAAAGAAAAAAAAGAGACTTGTTGTGGAACAGATACAGAAGCCACAATAGTGAGAGGGCATATAACAACTAGAAACAGGCAAGAAATGATTATACAAGAATAAGGAGAAAAGCCCAAAGACAGTCTGAGGAAGACATTATAAATAAAAGTAGTGATCAACCGAAGCTATTTTACAACTACATCTGAAGCAAAACCAAAAGTAAAAGATAAAATACAATCCATTATGGACGAGGGGATCATCTATACACAAGAGAAAGATATCTGTGAAGTACTAAATAAAAATTTCCAATCAGTTTTTACAAAAGAAAATAATTCTGAGAGGGATGATATTGAACATGCATGCCCACACATATTACCAGTTATACAAATATCAGAAAAAGAAATACAGGAGGAGTTAAGTAAATTAGACAAATGAAAAGCAAATGGTCCTGACAAAATTTCATGTTAGGTGTTATATACATGAATGTGCAAAGGAGTTTAGCAGACCAATATCATTAATATTCAGGAATCCTTGGGTCAAGGTAAACTACCTGATATTTGGAAGAAAGCAAACACTGTTCCCCTGTTCAGGAAAGGGAACAGACAAAATCCACTCAACCACCGACCAGTATCATTAACCAGCGTTGTAGGTAAGATACTGGAAAAGCTGATAAGAAATGTTTGGGTAAACCATCTAGAAGAACACAATATGATAACAGAAAGGTAGTTTGGTTTCAGAATGAGAAAATCATGTGTTACTAATTTATTAAGCAATTATGATAGAGTTGCAGAAACATTACGGAAGAGAGAAGGGTGGGTGGACAGTATCTATCTAGATTTCAAGAAAGCATGTGATAGAGTACTGCACCAAAGCCTTATATGGAAACTGTACCATCAAGGAGGAATCCAAGGCAGACAGTACTGTTGGATGCAAGATTTTCTCAAAAAAGGGAAATGAGAACAGTACTACTACAGGAATTTGGAAGGAATTTGAGTGCAAAGTGGAGGGAATGTAAGAAAATGTTCTGGAAAGAGGTAAAGAGGGTTAGACAGGGTACCAAAGAAGGCAGTTGGGGAGTGAAAGATAAAAATGACATATTACTGGTGGAGAAAGGAAAAAAAGTGAACAGATGGAGAGAACACTTTAATGAACTGTTGAACATAGAGAATGAAAATAATGCAACAATAAGTGACTGGGGAATGGCTAGGAGAAGGAGAGATGTGGGAAGAGAGGAAGAAATCAGTAGAATGGAAGTTGAGGAAGCAATGAAGAAAGTTAAAATGGGGAAAGCCCCAGGAATTGATGGAGTGTGTGGAGAAATACTGAAGTATGGGGGAGAGATAGTAATAGAATGGATGTGGAAGGTGCGCAGATTGGCCTGGGAGGAAGGTAGAGCCCCGAAGGATTGGAAGCCAGGTATAATTATTCCCCTATACAAAGGAAAAGCGGAAAAAGAAGTGTGTGGTAATCACTGGGGCATTTGCCTTCTTAGTGTAAAAGGAAAAGTATATGGTAGGATACTTATTGACAGAGTTCGGGAAATAACAGAAGAATTAGTTGGAGAAAAAAGTTGTGTGCAGCTTTCATGGTTTTGGAGAATGCATATGACAGGGTGGATAGACAAGGATTGTGGAAAGTATTAAGAATATATGGAGTAGATGGGAAGTTGCTGAAGGCAGTGAAGAGTATGAATGAGGGTGCTAAGGCTGCAGTGTGTGTGGATGGCGAACTGAGTGAATTTTTCCATTTGAAGGTTGGATTGAAACAAGGATGTGTCATGTCTCCATGGTTGTTCAATCTGTATATGGATGGGGTTATAAAAGTGATGCAAGGTAGGGCAGTGGATGTTCGAGCAGCCCTAGTGAGAGAGGGCAGTCTTTGGAAACTCCCAGTACTGTTGTTTGCAGATGATACTGTGTTGTTAAATGAAGACGAAGGGAAGCTGCAAGGTGTGGTAGATGAGTTTGGGAGAGTGTGTAAGAAATGGAATTTAAAGGTGAATGTAGGGAAGAGTAAAGTGATGGTCTCTGAGAGAAGTGAAGTCAGTGAATGCACAGTGAGATTGGATGGGGAGGATATGGAGAATGTGAGTGCGTTTAAGTACTTGGGTAGTGTGATGAGCAAGGATGGAAGTTTAGGGGGTGAAGTGCTTGAAAGGGTGAAGCAGGGAAGAAAGGTTGCTGGTTCGTTGAAAACAGTGATAAGAAACAGGGAAGTGAGCAAGGAAGTGAAAAAGCTGCTACATGACAGTATTGTGATACCAACTCTAACATATGGAAATGAAGCTTGGACCCTGTTGGAGGGACAGAAGTCAAGAGTGAGAGCAGTGGAAATGAGTTATTTGAGAGGAGCATGTGAAGTCAAAAGAGACTGACTGACAAATGAAGAAGTGAAGAAGCATTGTGGTGTGGATGTGGATGTGATAGGGAGTGTTAGGAATAACACATTAAGGTGGTTTGGCCATGTGGAGAGGATGGAGAGTGAGAGACTGATGAGGTGAGTGTATGTGAGTGAGGTGGAGGCCAAGGATGAAATGAAGGGATGGAGTGGACAGGTATATGAGTGAGGGGGGTGTGAGCTGGAAGCAGGACAGTGAAATGGCGGGGGACAGAGTGACATGGAGGCAATTTTTTTGTGGCCACCCCTTACGGGATTAAGGCTTCTGACAATAGATAGATAGACAGACTAAGGGGAAATTACTCATCATGGAGGGAAGTGACTAGCAGAGTTCCACAGGGCTCAGTGCCAACACCAATTGTGTTTTTTGTGTATATAAATGATATATGGAAATAAAGCTATCTAAATATGTTTGTTGATAATGCAAACTAACACAGATGCTTGAAGAGACCTACAAGAAGAATTAAATAAACTTCATGAATGGAGTAATAAATGGCAAATGGAATTCAATGTGGACAAGTGTCATGAAATTAGGTTTGGTAAAAGTGGAAAAAGACCAGATTGGGATATCATTCATTCATTCATCATCCAATCTTACGCTGTCTCATAAGGAGCATAGGAGACCAGGGCTAGGCAAGTTGGTCCTGACATATAAGATAAGAGTGACTAGCCTCACTCATCCCTGAGTGGCATTACGTGAGCAATAAACCCCAACCACCCCTTGGATATAATCCTTCACTGGCTCAATCCGACTGAAGTGCCGTAATTACCCACTAATCCACCAGGCGCCAAAGTTTGATTATATGGTTACCATCCAGCGTAGTAAATGGTTTCCTGGTGTACAGGAAACCATTTGGCATGTCACTCACTGTAGAGTCACCCACAGGCAGAAGGAAGAGGAAAGAATGAAGGAAAAAAAGACAGAAAAGGGAGTGCAAAGTCACCCGAACACAGAAGGACGGTGAAAGAATGAAGGAAAGAAAGACAGAAGAGGATGGCGGAAAAGAAGGATGGAAGATAGGAAAGGGCAGGCACCAGAGAGAAGAACTACATCGTGTGAGTGGATGGTGAGTGCCCCCACCTCACTCATTCATTATCCAATTCTATGTTGTTCCATGAGGAAGTGTAGGAGTCCGGGGCTAGGCAAGGTGGTCCTGACATTTAAGATGAGAGTGACCAGCCTCATTTATCCCTGAGCGGCATTACATGAGCAATAAACTGCAATCACCCCTTGGATATAAACCTACACTGGCTCAATCCAATTGGAGCACCGTAATTACCCACTAAACCACCAGGCGCCAAAATTTGGTTATATGGTTACCACCCAGCGTAGTAAATGGTTTCCTGGTGTACATGAAACCATTTGGCTTGTCACTCACTGTAGAGTCACCCACAGGCAGAAGGAAGAGGAAAGAAAGAAGGAAAGAAAAACAGAAGTGGGAATGTAAAGTCCCCCGTAGGCAGGTCGAGCAAATAATGAAGGAAGAAAGTCCCCACCTAAGTTAGGAAATAAAACCCTACACATATCAGAAACAGCGAAGGACCTAGGTATGATTATCAATAACAGACTCTCTAGCTGACCACATCAGTGAGAAGGTACGGAATTTGTATACACTGCTTGCAGATATGAGAATAGCATTCACATACATAAATGAAGACTTGCTGAGAAAGATAATAACATCATTCATCAGACCAACACTGGAGTATGCATCAGTAGTCTGGAATCCTCATCTCAAGAAACACATAGATAAGACTGGAAAACCCTACACATATCAGAAACAGAGAAGGACCTAGGTATGATTATCAATAACAGACTCTCTAGCTGACCACATCAGTGAGAAGGTACGGAATTTGTATACACTGCTTGCAGATATGAGAATAGCATACACATACATAAATGAAGACTTGCTGAGAAAGATAATAACATCATTCATCAGACCAACACTGGAGTATGCATCAGTAGTCTGGAATCCTCATCTCAAGAAACACATAGATAAGACTGGAAAAGTGTAAAGGGCCACTACATGATGGGTACCAAGCTTAAGGGATCAGCACTACAAAGAAAGACTTGAAAAACTGAATCTGCCAACATTACAGGAGAGAAGGAAAAGAGGGGACATGATTATGCTATATAAATGCATATCAGGGAAGGTGAAAATAGACATAAATGAATATATAACCTATGGTGAAACATCAGCAAGAGGACACTGCAAAAAACTGCATAAAAAGAGAGGTGGTAAGGCCATAAGGAAATTTAGTGTCCCAAACAAGGCAACTGATCTGTGGAATGTACTACCAAATTAAAGAGTGTGTGCCAAAATAATTCATAAATTTAAAGATATTTATGATAAAAATGGTTTAATACATGAGACAGAGCAAGCTTGACTCATTTCTGTAAAGATACAA
>JAGKTI010000300.1:120480-149981 GCA_018397915.1 Birgus latro
TGTGTGTGTGTGTGTGTGTGTGTGTGTGTGTGTGTGTGTGTGTATTTACCTAATTGTATTTACCTAATTGTGATATACAGGAAATGAGCTACGCTCGTGGGGTCCCGTCTCTGTTTCTCAATAAGTCAAATTTTGCCTTAAACTCATTTAAGTTTTTAGACTGGATGATCTCTTTGTCCAGGCTATTCCACAGGTCTATACATCTATACGGAAAACTATATTTCTTGATGTCCTTCAAGCAGCTTGGCTTCTTTAGTTTCATTCCGTGTCCTCTTGTTGCTCTCTCATCCCACACAAACAGATTTTCTCTGTCAATTTTATCTACTCCTATCATGGTCCTGAACACTGCAATCATGTCACCCCTCTTTCTCCTTTCCTCTAAGGAGGGCAAATCCAGCCTCTCCAGCCTCTCTCTGTATGGCAAATCTGCCAGACTAGGGACCATCTTGGTTGCTGTTCTTTGTATTCTCTCAATCTTGGTTATATCTTTCTTTTTGTGTGGGGACCACACTACTGCTGCATATTCTAACCTGGGCCGGATCATGGCCACTATCAATTTTTTCATCATCTCATCCATGTAATGAAATGCCACTCTTACATTGGTCAAGAGTTTATATGTCACTCTCACTATCTTATTTATGTGCTTTTCAGGTGACAAACTATCCTGGACCAGCACTCCCAAATCTTTCTCTTCTCTCGCTTTTCAAATTGGTTCATTACCCATCAAATAATTCAATGATGGCCTCTTGGTACTTTTACCCATTTCCAATATTTTACATTTTTTTTCGTTGAATTTCATTTCCAACATCCGGCTCCAATCATATATCCTATCCAGATCCTCCTGTAGCATTTTACAGTCCTCTTCAACCTCTACCTTTCTCAAGATCTTTGCATCATCAGCAAACAGGCTTGCATAGCTGTTCACTCCATCTACCATATCATTTACATAAATCAAGAACATTACTGGTGCCAACACCGAGCCCTGTGGGACACCACTTGTTACTTCCCTCCATCCAGATGTCCTGTCCTTTATTACTGTCCTCATTTGTCTGTCACTCAAAAAGTCTCTCATCCATTCCAGGAGGCTTCCCTTCAGTCCTCCTATATGCTCTAATTTCCATAATAGTCTCTTGTGGGGTACTTTGTCGAAGGCCTTCTCCAGATCTAAGTACACACAATCCACCCAACCGTCTCTCTCCTGTAGCACGTCAATCGCCCTTGAGTAGAAGCTCAACAAGTTGGAAACACATGACATTCCACTTCTGAATCCAAACTGACTTTCAGTCAAAATATTCATCTCTTCCAGATATTTTATCCATCTATCTTTCAGGATTCTCTCACACAATTTTGCAACCATGCTGGTTAGGGACACTGGTCTATAATTCAGGGGTTCTTCCTTGTTTCCTCCCTTATAGATTGGCACCACATTTGCCCTCTTCCATTCCCGAGGCACTTTTCCCTCTTCCAAGGAGCACACAATTAAACTGTGAATCTTATCCGCCAGTTGTTCTCTGCATTCCTTCAGTACCCAATTAGAGATTCCATCCGGTCCTGGGGCCTTCCTTACATCTTGAGCTCCCAGTAATTTATACACTTCCTGCACTTCCACTTTTATATCATTTATCACTACATTTCTAATCACTCCCTTTCCTTCCACAAACTCCCTTTCCTTAGTGAAAACCAATTGGAAACATTTGTTCATTACTTCAGCTTGCATTACTGCATCCTAGTAGACCTCTCCTTCTACTTTCAGTTTGGTGATTCCTTCCCTTTGCTTCAATTTGCCATTAACAAATCTATAAAACCGTTTGGGTTCATCCTTACATTTGTCAATTATACCTTTTCCAAAGTTCCTTTCTTCCTCTCTATGTATTCTTGCATATTCATTTCTAGTTCTTTTATATTCTTCCTTTGTTCTGATATTACCTTTCTTTCTCCATTTGTTCCATGCCATGTCCCTCTCTTTTTTCGCTATTATACACCTTCTATTAAACCACACCTTTTTCCTGTTTTCTTTCCCACTTACTCTTGGCACATATTTTTCCACTCCCAAATTGTAGAGGTCTAAAAAGATATCCCACTTCCTCTGTATCTCTCTTGTTTCCCTGAATTTTCTCCAGTCCGCATTTTCAAAAAATTTTCTCAATTCTGCAAAGTTTGTTTTCCCAAAGTTGTATCGTCCTTGCCTATAAATTTATGCTCATCTCTTGGCACCACGTTCCCTATTATCATCTGGAACTCAATGACCACATGATCACTTTTTCCTATAGGACACAGATAATTTAATGATTCAATTATATCAGGTTCTTTGGATAGTAGCAAATCTAATCTTGCTGGTGTGTCATCACCTCTGAATCGTGTCTCTTCTTTAACCCACTGTGTCATTACATTATTCATTGCTATATTTAACAATTTAGTGCCCCACGAATCTTCGCTGCCTCCCGAGTCCCATTCCTCCCAGTTCACCTCTTTACAATTAAAGTCAACCATTAGGATTATATTGTTGCTTTTCTCGATCACTTTCCGTAGATAACTAACCATGTCTGACAACATCTCCTGGTATTCATCGTCATTCCATGCTCTTGTCTTAGGGGGAACATATACCACTGCCATATCTCTCTTACCATTCTCCCCAGTTTCTAATTTCAAGTTTATGGCTTTGGCCCTGCCCTCTGCCATTTCCACAGTATCTACGTTTATACTGTCCTTCACTGCTATCATCACTCCTCCTCCCATTTTTTCTTTTCTGTCTCTTCTCCACAATTTGTATTTCCCACCTCCCATATGAATATCAATATCTTCTTTCAATTTAGTCTCTACAAAGCACATAACATCAGGTTCGTGTACCCTCAAAAAATCATTGATTTCTAATCTCGCCAATATTAGTCCATCATTGTTTGTGTACGCCACTTTCAAACTTTTTTCATCGTTTTTTATACTCTCGTCTCTCCTTTCTTCCGCCGGTACCACTTTCTCAATTTCTGGTCCATAACTCTCCAATAGAACTCTGTCTTCTCTTTCTCCGTTCGTTGTTCGTTTTTTATCTTTGCTTCCTTTACTAACTCCTTTAATTTAGCTCTTTCCTCTTCATTTGCATCTCTCCTAATCCAAACATTTTTAAACCCCTCTTTCTCTGACAATTTCCATGTTCTGTGTGTGTGTGTGTGTGTGTGTGTTTGTGTATTAAATATTTTACTAATTTCTCTTCCGGGCTGTTAGAGTTTGCTGGTGACCAGTTTGATGTTGGTTTGGGGGTAAGGGGGGCAACTTTTCCAAAATGACAGACTTGTATGTAATTTTTCCAATAAGATTAGTTATTTCTAAATTGCGAAATTCTCAAATCATGACATGTGCCCAATCTCATCAGACTGCGATTTAGGAAATTCCACTGTGTAATCAAATTTATCAAATCAGTAACTTAACGCAATCCTGTATCTCCTAAGGCCTTCAACATTTCAGTTGTCTACAACATTTCAGCTGTCAACCAAAACACACTCACTACCTTCCCCAACTGCATCCTGCCCACTGCCCAGCTCACAGTAGCAGCATGAATGAATAGTCAAGGGCCAAACACTGGATCCACTGACTCCAAAACTTCCTTGTTCCAGTTAAACTCCTCATTCAGCAGTCGGTTACAATGCTCTCTCCAGGCATCTTTAATATCTCTGTTTTCCCTCTTCATCTGACTTGCCACATTAAATGCTACATTTTTCATTTTAGCACTATTCAGATTACCCAGTAACAGTCTCTGAGACTCGGATTTTGCCCCGCATACCTCCTTGGGGAGGATGAGTAATTGTTCAATGACATTTAGAGTTTCTATCATGATGCTGAATCCCGTGTACAGGTTGGTGGGAATGTCAGTGATTTAATAATAGTGTTGTCATGGGACAAGGTTGTATGAAGTCCCTATTACTGTTCACTGTATATAAATGAGGTTAAGATGGAGAGATGCAATTAATAATCTATCTATCTATAGCCCGATGTTCTAATCCTGCAAAGGGTGGCCGCAGACAAAACACCTCCAAGTCGCTTTGTCACCCACCATTTGACTGCTCTCTTCCCAGCTCACTCCCTCTCCCTCATATACCTCTCAACTCCATCCCTCCACATCATCCTTGGTCTTCCTCTCCCTCTCCCTCCATCCACTTCTCCTACATACACCCTCTTGGTCAGTCTTTCATTCTCCATTCTCTCCACATGTCCAAACCACATCAGTGTATTTCTCCTAATTTTCTCAGCCTCATCCACTCCACAACGTTCCTTCGTTTCTTCATTCATCAACCTGTCCCTCCATATCACTCCACATGCTCCTCTCAAGTAACTCATTTCCACTGTTCTCACTCTTGACTTGTTCCCCACTAGCAAGGTCCATGCCTCACTTCCATATGTCAGGGTAGGGATCACAATACTATCATGTAGTGACCTCTTAACTCACCTCCCTATTTCTCATCACTGCTTTCAGTGAACCAACAACCTTCCTTCCCTGCTGTACCCTTTCAAGCACTTCATCCCCAAAAGTTCCATCCTTACTCATCACACTACCCAAGTACTTGAATGCACTCACTTTCTCCATATCCTAATCATCCAACCTCACTGTGCATTCTGTGACTTCATTCCTCTCAAACACCATAACCTTACTTTGGTTTACATTAACTTTCAGATTCCTCTTCCTACACACTGTCCCAAACTCATTCACCAAACCTTGCAACTCCCATGCATCTTCATTTAACAATACTATATCATCAGCAAACAGCAACACTGGAATTTTCCACGTCTCACCCTCATTCATTAGAGCCACCCCCACATCCACTGCCATATGTTGCACCTCCTTTACAACCCCATCATGAATATATTAAACAGCCATGGAGACATCACACATCCCTGTTTCAGTCCCACATTTACATCAAAGAACTCATTCAGCTCACTATCCACTCGCACAGTAGCCCTAGCTCCTTTGTACATACTCTTCACAGCACTCAACAATTTCCCCTCCACTCCATATATTCTTGATATCTTCCACATACCTTGCCTATCTATTCTGTCAAAAGCTTTCTCCAAGTCCATAAAGGCAGCATACACTTTCTTTCCCTTCTCTAGAAACTTCTCCATTAAACATCTTAGAACAACTATCTGATCTACACACCCTTTTCCCTTCCTAAATCCCCCTTGATCTTCTCCAACTAGCTCCTTTGTTATATTTTCCACATACTTCTCTCTTCCCTTTTCCTTTGTATAAAGGAACAAATATACCTGATTTCCAGTCCTCTGGAACCCTTCCCTCTTCCCAAGTCAATCTACACAATTTCCATATCCACTCCACAACAATCTCACCCCCATACTTCAGCATTTCACCACACACTCCATCAATTCCTGGAGCCTTTCCCATCTTGATCTTCATGAGAAAGCAAGGTATGGAGATGGATGAAGCTTAGGAATTAACTAGATGGAAGAATTTTGTGTGGAGGAGTGTATGGAAGGGTTACGTACTACTGTTTTTATCTGGTAAAGTGATAAGCCATCAGACTCACTTCAGCTGATAAGTAAAGTGAAGAGCTACCAGTAAGCATGGACATGAAACATGAGGTGTAGCAGGGATTCTGGGGGTCTGAATAATGAATGAATGAGTGTGGCCTACGAGGTCTGTCCAAAATGAAACCGAACTTTTTTAACAGCTGGTGTAGTGTGACTGCAACAGAAACGCTGTGTAGCAACGACATTGAGTTTTAGTCTAACACTAACCAAATCACACCACGTTACATAGTCATCAAGGTACATATGCTTGAATTAACCCGTCCAGCCCTGACCGTTTTTTTACCCAGCCCACCCCCAGATCCCTACCGATTTTTGACTTTGTTTTTTGGCTGAAACCTTCACTTTTGGTGAGAAACATCGAAAATTCATAGTGAAATTGCGATCCTGAGGTAAAAAAATGTTGATACAGGTGTCACTCAACCTTACGTTTTCTTTCTTTTTCAGGGTATCTGGCTAAAGAAAACGAATATATGGAAGGGTTAACTAATTCAAGCCACTTTAAATTACGTATTTATTTCATTTACTTGGTACGAATTTATGTGTAGTAAAAGTCTATATTGGTTTTCACACAATAATATAGGCGTTTATAAGCACTGTTCACTCATCCAAAACCCCAGTATATGGCATCTTCCTTTACGACATTACCTCCTCATCACTTCTGTTTGTTTCTACCTCTAGCTTCTTTGTTTCTTGGTCCTTCACCTCAGGAATCACTTCCACTGTGAATTTCGTCATTGGAGAGACCGTGGGGCAACATACCTTTACTGGCCAGGTTACTGCTAACAGGTGAATTGCCCAGAGTTGGGGGAAGGGGGGGAGGAAAGGGGGGTTAGGTGGGGCCAGGCAGTATCCCCACTTGACAACAGGTAGAGGAAGGTCTCCCACATATGCCTACCAAAAATCACCCGCGAATATTGAAAAATGTGCACACAATGGGCCTTGCAATTGAGTGACGTGCGATGCACGTCGTTGGGTCTGTCCGCAGAAAAAGGTAACGACGTGCATCGTATGTTGTTGGGACTCGGCGGGTTAAAGATGCGTTTAGTGCACTTGGCAAATTGTTTTCTATTGTCTGAATCCGGTGACTGTTCAGGGCAGATTTCAACTGGTGTGTGTGTGTGTGGGGGGGGGCCGCAGGGGGCTAAATCCGGAAAGCAGGGTGGCTGGGGGACAATATTTGTCTTATGCTTTGCCAAGAAGTCACAGATATGGAGAGGTGCATGAGTAGGTGCATTGTCATGGTAAAGAATCCAGGTTTTGTTTGTCCATGCTTCCGGCCTTTTCCTTTGCACTGTCTCCCTCAAACGCTTCAGGATGTCCACATAAAACTCTTTATTAATTGTCTGATCATGTGGAACAAACTTATGATGAACAACACCCTTCCATTTTTTTTTTTTTTTTTGGGTGACGATGTTCCAACTTACTGTGATGACTGTCTTTTCGTTTTGACATCATAGCCATAAACCCATGTCTCATCACTTGTTATGACATTCTTCAGAAAGTTTTATCAGCATTCCAACAATCAAACAGCTCCTGAATAATTGTGTCACGGTTCTCCTTGTACTCGTCTATCAGCAGATATGGCACAAAATTTGTGGCAACACAATGCATCTTCAGTTTTCAGTTAAAATCATGTGGCATGAACTTTTACAAATGCCAAATGTCCAGATTTGGGATCGTCTTTGGTGGATGTTCTTCCCAATTTGAACTGCTGGAACCATATATGAATGGCTCAAACAATCCTCCATATATTCCTGCTGCAACATTTGAGAAGTCTTCATAAAAGCTTTTCCCAGTTTGAAACAAAATTTCACGTAAACATGTTGCTCTTCAAGATCTTTTATCGTTCACCATGCAACAAATTGCCAAGTACACTAAATACACATTCACTCAAGCGCATTTACCTCGATGACTAAGTGACAAGGCATGATGTGGCTAGTATTAGACTAAAGCTCAAAGTTACCACTACACAGTGCTCTCACTGCCATTACACTATGCCAGCTAGTTGGTGCACTATTTAAAAAGGTTCAATTTCTTTTTGGGCAAACCTCATATTAAACTAGAGCAAGTTGTACTTCAGCTCTTCCTCTATCAAATTTTTCTTGCTCTCTGGACCCTACCTCACCCCATCCTTGGGTGGAAAAAAGAAAGAAAAAAAAGTCAGGATGATGACTGAAAATTTAATATATGGCATTCAGGAGAATGCTTGGGTGTAATGTGCAAATTAAATAGATGAAAAACTGCTGTTAAAAAGCCTCATAATCCAACAAGCATATGGTCCCAAGCCACCTACCACCAAATGATTTCACAGTTGATGAGAAGATCATCCCTGACTCAGGGTGCTGAGAAAAAAATGCAATGCTTCTTCTCTAATTACAATCCCTTACAAGGCACAGTGACCTCTGAATGGTTGTTAAATCTTGTCAGCCTGTTCAACTGTGCACTCTATGATGCAATATCCTGCACTCCCCCTGTTGGGGATGCTGAGAAGTGCCAGTTGTATGATGGTTTTCTAGAATATTTCTCCCCTCTCTCTCCCTCTCCCCTTCTGCCCCTCTCCCTCCACCCATCTCTCTCATGTTCTCTCGATGCACTCTTCTCCATTACTCTGCTGTCCATTTCTTTGAGTAAGTATTAAGAATTTTGGGGAGGCAAGTTTTGGTACTTAACCTCTCTTTCTTTCACAGACTGATGATGGTGCTGTGAAAACAGGGATGTTATGGTAAGGGATGTGCAAGAAACAGTCATTTAGAAGACCTGACATAAGCAACCCAGATGTAAGTCACCATGAGGCAGTTTACCTGGTGAGAAATAGCAATGCACCCTTTCCCTGAGTCTATTATGATTTGTCTTTGTAATATGGCTGGGTGGTGTCATAACTGGCTTAAGCCTTTCTCACAGGATGCCTCCAAATTTACTTCCTATGTGTGAAAACAAGATTTTGGCTTCAAAAATTAAAAAAAAAAGTTTCACAAAGCTTACTTAGTGCTTCTGGCTGTGGACTTTCAAGCAACTGTCCGACTTAGTAGTTCATCATATAATGACAAGTACTGCACGCATTATTAAACCAGTGATTTGGGAGGTAGCTCATACACAGTTACAAATTTTACTGCATATCTCTGATATTTCTCAAAAGACTTTCTAGTAACTACAGAGAAGTAAAATAACTGGTTTGGCACTTGGTTTAGTTCCAGTCCACAGAAAATAGCTAAACTCTGGTCCACCTTAATATGTGGATTTCATTAAGAGGAAGTTCCAGTACGGCATCGACTGGTTGACTCAATATCCACCTCTTATGTCACTCAACTGGGATTGGTATGCTGTAATGGCAACAGTAGGAGGTTTCACTTGCATGGCAGTGAGCTTTGGAGAGAAAATTGGTGAATGGTATTCAAATCCCTGTCATTCTGCACAATATATTGAACAGAACCTACATAGCTATATATTTCAAACTAACCTGATACTGCAATGCAAAGCAATACCTGGCCCACTCTGCTACAGCTAGTAGCTACACAAAATAAGCACACAGATATAAGCAGAGAGCAGCAGTGGCAAAAAAGGGACTTCGTAAAAAAGTACTCTGCATGGCAATGACAAAGCCATGGTTATGGTGAGACAGATAAGTCATTACACCAATGCATTGTAACAGGACTATTCTAATGAATTAAATTTCCATCCATTCATCACCCAGCCCAGTGTTGCCCCATTAGGAGTGTAGAAGCCCTGGGCTAGGCAAGTTAGTCCTGACATTTAAGATTAGAGTGACCATCCTCACTCATCCCATTTTTTTTTGATCCGACTCTGGGCATAGGCTTCACAGCCTGCTATCAAGGCCCAGCAGTCCTCCTACATACCATACACCTTTACATGTCACCACTTCAGCGCTAAAACCCACCGTCCTTATTGAATACATGCTAGGGCTGTCTCATACAGGACTGGTGTATTGGTATTAGCGGGGGTATTTTTACAACATGTCGGTGAGTCTTCTGGTAGATCAGTAAAGCCTGATTTAACGAAATTCGAAACCTTAAACTGTTCCCTGCCCCAGTAAGGATTCGAACCTGGGTCTGTCGGGACTGCAAGCCACCTCTCTACCGATCGAGCCACCGCAATAAACCCCAACCACCCCGGCTCAATCCAACTGGAGCGACTTAATTACCCACTAAACCACCAGGCGCCATAATTTGGCTATATGGTTACCACCCAGCATAGTAAATGGTTTCCTGGTGTACAGGAAACCATTTGGCTTGTCACTCAGTGTAAAGTCACCCATAGGCAGAAGGAAGAGGAAAGAATGAAGGAAAGAATGACAGAAAAAGGAGTGTAAAGTCACCTGTGGGCAGAAGAAAGCGGAAAGAATGAGGCAAAGAAAGACAGAAAAGGAAGGAAGGAAGAGAGGAAATGGCAGACACCCAAAGCAACACTACACTGAATGAGTGGATGGTGAGCACCCCGACCTACCAAAAAATTGCCTGAAAATAAACCACTAAAATGAGTTGAATATTACATAATTTTACAAAATAGCACTGTATTCCAATTGCAGTTCTGATGCTCAAAACTGCACATGTACAAGGTCTGTCCAAAAAAGAACCAAACTTTCAAAATAGCACACCAACTAGCTGGCTTTGCATGATCGTGATGGGAGCACTGTGTGGCAGCAACTTTGAGCTTTAGTCTAACACTAGCTGCATCAGGCCATGTCACTTAGTCACTGAGGTACACCACTTGAGTGAACATGTGTTTAGTGCACTTGGTGAATTTTCTTCTCTTTTCATCTGAAATTGGCGAACTTTCAGGGTGGACTTTAACTAGGGGGTTGGGGTCCACAAGAACCGAAACTGGAGAGTAGGGCGGGTGAGGGATGACAGTCGACTTGTGCTTTGCCAAAAAGTCATGGATAAGGAGCAATGAGTAAGCAGGTGCATTGTTGTGGTGCAGCATCCAGGTTTTGTTTGTCAACACCTCAGACCTCTTCCTTTGCACTGCCTCCCTCAAACTCTTCAGGATGTCAAAGTAAAACTCTGTCTGACCACATGGAACAAACTCATGATGAACAATGCCCTTCCAATAAAAAAAGAAAATCAACATCATCTACACTTTTCAGCAACTCTGATATACTTTTTTGTTTGTGGTGACGATGTTCCAACCTACTGCGACGACCGCCTTTTTGTTTTGACATCACAGCCATACACCCACGTTTCATCACCTCATATTAAATTTTTCTAAGTTTTCATCGGGATTCAAACAGTCAAACAGCTCCTGATCAACTGTGACATGGTTCTCTTTTTGCTCATCTGTCTGCAGACGTGGTACAAATCCTGCAGGAACACGATGCATCTTCAGTTTTTCGGTTAAAATCTTTTGGCATGAACTTTTACAGGTGCCCACATCTTTAGAAACTTCATGGCTGTCAGGCAGCAATTTTCACAGATCACAGCATGCAATTTCTGATAATTGTCACTTGACATGGAAGGGTGTCCAGTGGGAGCACGTTCCGTGGGTTCCTCTCAAACTGAACCACCAGAAAACAATTGTGACATTGCGTACAGCTCAAATAATCCTCCCCATAAGCCTGTTGGAACATCTGAAAAGTCTCCGTAACAGTTTTTCCTCCAATTTGATATGTAATTTCACACAAATACATTGCTCTTCAAGATTGTCCATTGTTGAACTTGCAACAGGTCACAAAGAGCACTAAACACATGTTCATTCGTGCATGTATACCTTGATGACTATGACATAATGTACATAATGCAGAAAGTGTTAGATTAAACATCAAAGTCGCTGCTACACAGCACTCCTGTCGCAATCAAGCTAAGCCGGCAAGTTGGTGCGCTATTTAAAAAGCTCAGTGTCTTTTCAAACACACCTCGTATTCCTAATTACTACTGTCTATCAAGTAAAAAACACCTGAAGTTAGCTTATGTTTCAGCTAAAAAGGTTACCTTCTCAAATAATTAAAATATTCAAGACTGCACCCAAGTGTTAAGATATACAGCATGTAATGTGATTTGTGGCAGGTGGGGGCGCTCACCATCTACTCACTCGATGTAGTGTGTCTGCCATTTCCCCTCTTCCTTCCTTCCTCTTCTGTCTTTCTTTCCTTCATTCTTTCCTCTTCCTTCTGCCTACGGATGACTTTACACTCCTTCTGTCTTTCTTTCCTTCATTCTTTCTTCTTCCTTCTGCCTATGGGTGACTACACTGAGTGACAAGCCAAATGGTTTCCTGTACACCAGAAAACTATTATTATGCTGGGTGGTAACCATATAAGCAAATTATGGCACCTGGTGGTTTAGTGGGTAATTAAGCCGCTCCAATCGGACTGAGCATGTCAGGTTTATATCCAAAGGGTGGTTGGGGTATATCGCACATGGAATGCCACTCAGGGATAAGTGAGGCTGGTCACTCTTATCTTAAATGTAAGGATCAACTTGCCTAGCCCTGGGCTCCAGCACTCCTCATGGGGCAACATAGGACTGGATGATGGATGGATGGATGTGATTAGGTTTGCCTGATGAACTCTATTGTTGTGGCCACAGGTTCATCTGACTATGAACCCAGTTGGGTGCAGCCAGAACTTGCCATTTTCCTGCAGTCCTCCATCCTATTTTCAAGGGACAGGAAGGGAGCTGGGGGCCATTTGCTTAACCAGGCAGAGGTGCAGTTATATCAGTGCCACCATGTGAGGGCATCCTTTTCCTGCACCAATTAACCCCTTAACAGCGGGGTTGACGGAGGGCGGGGATATTTGCGCTCCGACTGACTTTTAAAAAATATTTGCCAAAAATCAGTTATTAGCCCTAGAATATAATAATTATATATGTATATGGCACATACCTTCAGCTTTCTCCTGGGATGTTTGTTGAGCCTTCATCGACTATCATACTACTTGTGGAGCCTTCTGAAGTTGGGTAACTAAGTCTCCACTTTACACTTCCCTACATCCCGTAATATGAATACCACTGCCTGATATTATCACTAGAAACATTATTCAATGTTTTCCAAGTTTTTTGAAATCAATAAAAAAAAAAAAAAAAACACTGTGAAAGCAATGTAAAATATGAGGACGTACGAGCCTCCCACTCGCGCTAGTTCGCCATTCGTATTGTCATTTCTTATTCATATATACACTCACACTTTATTATTTCTAGTACTTTATTACACTTATATATATCTACAGTCCTTTGCCGCTTCCCACACGATGTTTAGTAGGGGTAGAGGTCACGGGGCCTTTTATAATGGGCGCAAAAGCGGCGGAAATGGAGGGGCACGACTGCGACGTGATTCCACCTTGAAGGATGACAGTGAACTGAATGATGTATGTATCTCGGTAGCCAAGAGTTGAAAATGTCAGCTACTAATGTATATGCTATGAAATAAGTTGTAGGAAATCTAGACAATACATAATTAATTAGGTAGTTCCAGGTGAATATAAATATCACTCAGGCTTCTCCCTTCCTTTCTTATATAATTTATGTTACGAGAATAGGTCATACGGCATATTTCAAGGGGAAAAAAGCAGGGGAAATTAGCAAACGAGTGCATGTTGGATGTTACCAAGTGATAATTAGCCAATTCCAGGTGTATGGCACTATCAATTACTTTATTTTTTATATATATATATTACTTTGTATAAGAATAGGGCATGGGGCTCATTTCAATGTACAAAATCTGTGGAAAAATCCGGGGAAGATTTGAACAGTGCAGAGCGGCTGAGCAGACGACACGAGAGGGTAATGGAGGGGAGGTAGGGAGGGGAGTTTAGAATGGGGGAAAATGGCTAAACTGTCAACAATGGATAGGAATAATGATGACATTAGCAGCTCTGACTATTGTTGGACATTGGCAGTACTGATAGATGATACAAGTCACCACTTGAAAGCCTGGGTGAATTCAAAACAACACAGAATCACCAAAGTGACGCCCCACGGATTGATCCAGTGCGCCCAACCGTCACGAGAGTGACGACCCACGGTTAAAGGGTTAAGTGTTAAAGTTCATTAAGCACTATAAAAAAATAATGATATACACAACTGAGAAAAACTGAGCTATGTGAGCTCAGACCCTTTACTACACATCTTGACAACTTATGAACAAAGGCATGTTAACCCTCTGAGATTCTGATGACGATTTTGATCGTCATTTCATATCCAACCTCAGAGATTCCAATGATGCTTTTAATCGTCATTTAAAGAAATTTTTGTAAAATATTCATAATAAATCATTTTTATGCATCGTAACAAAGAGACTCAATAGTGACATCACGGAATGGTTGCTCTGTGTGTGGTAGGTACTGCACAGCTGGTCTGACTCATGGTTGTTTCTTTATCACTTTATTCTTGGTGGATATTTTCCTACAGCAAGGTATAAAACTTTTGGTTTTCTCAGACCAGATTCCAGAAGCATATTCATACTCGAACCACTCGCCGTTCCATTCAGTCACTCAAAGACAACACACAACTGCATGCACGGCCTCCTGATATCCATCCTTCTGAATCCTGTCTCCCCTGTGAGGACAGGGTCCACCTGGGCAGGCTGAGATGTGGGCATCATCCAGCCCTATTGAGTTATCAGAAGAGGCTGGATGACTCCGTCGCTGATGCCTGTCCAAGATGTAACACAGCCCCCCACACTATTAAGCACATCATGGAAGACTGCATTGCACACAATCACCTATGCCAACAACACAACATACACTCCTTGAGAGCTCTGTGGGAAAGCCCGGTCTCTGCCATGGCCTTCCTTAGGAACTCAGGGCTGTTCGGCCAGACTGCCTAGGGAACAACTACTACTACTACTTTTGGTTTTTGCTTAACGTTGTCACTCTGACTTCTGATTTTATTTTTCCTACGCTCCTCTGTGGGGCGACATAGGATTGGATAATGGATGGATGAATGGTTTTCCTTTTTGGAATATACAACGATAAAGTACAACTATTCAGCTTCAAAGTAACATTACAACCAGCATCCTATCATAAAAAGTGTATTTGCACTGACCGATCAAATAAAAAGATTGCGAAGCGAATGTGAGGCCGAGACTAAATGAAAATTATGCATCTCTTTCCTTTCACTTTACCACGCAACAAAATGCAAAAATTACCATTATATATACTGTATATATATATTTATATATATATATATATATACAGTAGGCGAGGAAAATATTGACTTTTTATCCCGACGTCATTCTTCTTCGTGTTAAGTGAAGTAGGGTCAATACTACCCTCCCCTGTGATGCGAAATGAGCTGACGCTTTTTCAACGGGAGCTGGCAACCCTGCTTGATAGGTCTGGCACCACAGAAGCAGGCTCAGTAATGTTTGGGCAGCCACAGGAGGAGGATTGTCTCTGTGTGTGATGCACCACGAGGGCATGTTTTGACTCAAATAACACAGTTATTTGGTTACCTACCACATTCTCATCATGCCTAAAGTAACCACAAGCAAGGACAAACGTGAGGAAGTGATTACTTTATACAAAGCCCCCCTGGGGGTAGGGGGTTTTTCAAGAATTCTCCCCCAGTATCCCTGCTTGTCGTAAGAGGCGACTAAAAGGGTTGGTGGCGGGTTAGTGCCCCACCCCGCAAAAACAACTAACTTGTAGGAGGAGGCTGTAGCACGGGCCGAACAGGGTAGTACTCCCGAGGGGAATGGAATGCTGGTGATAGGGAGAGCTGGAGCTCCTTTCACTAGCTACCTAATCATCCTCCTTTGCTGACCTTTTCAGTGTGACAGTAACATGGAGAGTAGACCAGCATACTCTCCCAATCATTTCCTCTAACTATCCTATGCACTACACCACATGCGCTTTACATATCACACAACGTACCCCACTACGTTACAGGGGTTGACGCCAGCAAGGGCATGCGGCCAGAAAACTTTGCCCCCCCTACCTAATGGCGGACTTTGGGGGGAGGCTTGACTGGGGTTCCACCGGCACAGATCATGGGTCCGGGGCGAGATGGGGCTCGAACCTGTGCTAGAGGGTACAGGGCATTGCGGTTCCCAGGCTGCCGCTTCCGCTCATTAGAGAGGGGCCCGAACCTGGGAGTAGCGCCCCAGGAGGCTGCCCTATCAGTGGGTGTATAATGGCGAGGCAGTTGCAGTGCCAAGCCGCGCTTGGAGGGTGTCCCTGCAGGTGTCCTGGCAGGGTGCCCCGAGGCCACTACCACAGCCACTAGTAAGCTGGTGGGCTAGGGGTCCCAGATCCATTGCCTGGACCTGGGTCTGTGCAATGGGTCGGGCCTTTGGAATGTTTACCCCCCTTTTATTACCGACTATGACTATGAACAAAAACAAGCACCAAAGCAAGCCTGAGGACAGCAAATCACCCAGGGGGTTTAGGGTGGGTTCGTGGAATGTGGGAAGTTTGAGAGGAAGAGCAGGGGAAGTTGTTGAGGCATTTAGTAGGAGGTGGGTGGATGTGGCATGTCTGCAGGAAGTCCGGTACAGGGGTGGATCAGCCAGAAAGATTGCTGGGAAGGACTGCTACTATAAGTTGTTTTGGCAGGGGGGAACTGACGGATATGGGGGTGTGGGGGTGTTGGTTGCGGAGAAATGGGTGGAGTATGTTATGAATGTCATGAGAGTAAGTGATAGGATAATAGTAGTGAAAATTTTGATCGGACGGGTGATGGTTTCAGTCATATCAGCATATGCTCCGCAGGTAGGATTGGATGACGCAGAGAAGGATAGATTTTGGGATGATTTAATACGTGTAGTAAGTGGTATGGGTGATGATGAGGTAGTGGTTCTGGGAGGGGATTTAAATGGTCATGTTGGTGAAGCAGCTCAAGGTTATGAAGGAGTCCATGGAGGATGTGCATATGGTGTGAGGAATGCGGAAGGGGAAAGAATACTCGAGTTTGGGGAGGCTATGGACATGATTGTGTGCAACACACATTTTAGAAAAAGAGTGAGTAGATTGATTACGTACGAGTCCGGGGGAAATAGTAGCCAGATAGATTATTTTCTGGTAGGAGGGTTGATAGGAGATTAGTGAGGGATGTTAAAGTTATAGGAAGCGAGGAGTGTGTTCAGCAGCACAAACTGTTGATTTGTGACATGGTGCTTAAGGAACGAGTGATGAGAAGGATGACATATGTACCTAGGAGGAAAATATGGAAGCTGAGAAACCAATCAGTAAGGGATGCCTTTTATAGTGAGATGAGGAGAGTGGTGGCTGAACAGGAAGCCGAAGATAGAGACGTTAATGAACAGTATGGAGCCCTTAAGAACAACCTCTTGAGAGTTACCGATGCAGTATGCGGTTGGACAAGAGGCCCACCAAGACATAAAGTAACTTGGTGGTGGGATGAGGGTGTAGAAGCCGCAGTTAAGGAGAAGAGAAGGCTTTTCCGGGAATGGAAGAAGGGTGGTAACAGGGAGGAGTACTTGGCTGCCAAGCGCAGGGCTAGAAGAGAGGTATACAGGGCGAAGTCTGAGTCACAGAGACTTTTACTTGATAATCTAAATCATGAAGGAAGGAAAAATATGGTTTTTAGGGTGGCAAATCAGATGAAGAGAGATAATCGGGACATTGTAGGCGAGCAGTGTGTGAAGAATGATGAAGGAAGGGTAGTGGTTAACAGTGAGGATATTAAAGATGCATGGAGAGAGCATTATAGCCGGTTGTTGAATGAGGAGTTTGATTGGGATAGGGAAGGTTTGGAGCCAGCTGATCCAGTGTTTGGGCCTTGGCCTTTGATTGACGCTGCTACTGTGAGTGAGGCAATACGCAGGATGCGGGTGGGGAAGGCGGCAGGTGTGTCTGGGTTGACTGCCGAAATGTTGAAGGCCTCAGGAGATATTGGGGTGAGGTTAGTCACTGACCTGATAAATATGATTATATATGAGTGTGTTGTCCCAGATGATTGGCTGAAGAGTGTAATTGTAAATGTGTACAAAGGGAAGGGTGATGCCCTGGAAAGGGGAAATTACAGAGGTATAAAGCTCTTAGATCAGATAATGAAGGTAATGGAGAGAGTTCTAGAAGGTATGATTAGAGAAAGAGTGAATATCAATGAGATGCAGTTTGGGTTTATGCCAGGAAGGGGGACCACTGATGCCATATTCATTGTTCGACAGCTTCAGAAAAAATATATTGGCAAGAAAAGGGAATTGTATTTTGTTTTTGTTGATTTGGAAAAGGCCTTTGACAGAGTCCCTAGAGAGGTGGTGAAGTGGGCAATGAGAAAGCTAGGGTTGGAAGAGTGGCTGGTTAGGGTGGTTATGGCCATGTACGTGGGTGCTCACACTCAGGTAAGGGTGAATGGAGCTTTGAGTGATGAGTTTCCCGTGAATGTTGGTGTGCATCAGGGGTCAGTTTTGAGTCCCTTGTTGTTTATCATGGTGCTTGAAGCCCTCTCACGTGACTTCAGAGATGGACTCCCATGGGAGATGTTGTATGCTGATGATTTGGTGTTGATTGCTGAGAATGAAGGGGAGGCTGAGGAAAGATTTAAGAAGTGGAGAGATGGTATGGGGTACAAGGGCTTAAGGGTAAATGCAGATAAAACAAAAGTGATGATATCTAGGGTTGGTGGCGGTACAATCAGAGGAGAGGGAGAGTGGCCATGTGCAGTTTGCCACATGGGTGTGGGAAGTAATTCCATCTTGTGCAGTGTTTGTGATAAGTGGGTGCACAAGAGATGTAGTGGTATTAGAGGTAGACTGCGAGATAATGCTGATTTCATGTGTGCGGTGTGTCGGGGAGAGCAGGCAGAGATTGTTAGGCATGAGAGGGTTGAACTTGCAGGTGAGTCTCTTGAGTGTGTGGAGGAGTTTTGTTATTTGGGAGACATGTTATGTGCCGGAGGTGGGGCTGGAGTTAGCTCGGTTGCTAGGGTGAGAAGTGGTTGGAAGAAGTTCAGGGAGCTGTTGCCTCTCCTGACATTGAGAGGACTCTCCGTATGTGCTAAGGGGTCTTTGTATGCAGCATGTGTTAGAAGTGTGATGCTGTTTGGTAGTAAGACCTGGGCAGTAAAGGAAGAGGATATTCGCAGGTTTAAACGTACAGAAATGACAATGATTAGGTGGATGTGCAGTGCGTCCCTGCGTGCAAGGCCTGGGGGGGCTGGGTTTACGATAGAAGAGTTGAGAGGTAGGATGGGACTGGAGTGTATTGGTGTTGTGATGAGGAGAGGTAGGCTGAGGTGGTTTGGACATGTGGAGAGGATGGGGGATGATAATTGGGTACAGAGGGTGAGAAGTGTTAATATTGGGGGAGGGGTTGGGAGGGGTAGCCCGAGAAAGACATGGGACGAGGTCATTAAATGTGACTTAAGGGTTAAGGGACTGAATAGGGAGGCTGCCAGAGATCGAGCAGCGTGGAGAGCCACCATTAGGTGACCAAGGCCGACACATGCAAGCATGTTGGAGCCTTCAAAAACGAAACAAAACGAAAGCTGGCCACAAACTCCCATTTATTGCAAATCAGATGGTGTTAAACTGAGGACAGTGCAGAGACTGGTGAAGTGGTTCAAGGACAGTGGGGAGGCCATTCCTCCCACTCCACTTCCCAAGCCTGGGAGACCTCGTAAGACAACCTTCAGGACCCGTCAGCTGATCTCAAGGCAAGTTAGCAAGGATCCAAGGCTAACAGCACGGGATTTAAAAGAAAAGAACCCACAGTTGCTGGCAGATGTGTCTGTCAGAAGTGTGCAGCAACTGTTGCATGACAATCTGGGCTACAGGAGTTTTTGTGCTCGTAAAAAACCACTGCTAACTGCACTTCAGAAGAAAAAGAGAGTAAATTTTTGTAAGAAATATCTTGCCTGGAGTGAGGAGCAATGGAAAACTGTGCTTTGGAGTGATGAGTCAACATTTACTGTCACTGGTACCCCTTCATCACGAGTGTACCGCAAACCAGGCAGTGACCCCCTGGATCCTAAGTACACTTCCAAGTTTGTTAAATACCCAGCCTCACTCATGGCTTGGGGCTGCTTTACATATTATGGTGTTGGTAGGTTGGTAATTCTACCTGCAAATGAAAAAGTGAACCAGAACAATTATTTGGAGCTCTTATGTGATGTTTTAAGTGACTCTTTTGATAAAACCAAGGCAAGAGTATTTATGCAAGATTCTGCCCCTGCACATGTTGCAAAGTCAGTGAAACAGTGGCTAACAGACTGTGAGGTTCCCTTTATTCGAGATTGGCCCGGAAACAGCCCAGATATCAATCCCATTGAGAATTTATGGGCACACATGAAGCAGCAGCTGCTTAGTTTGGACACATCATCTTTGCCTAAATTTGAGGCTGCAGCTCTGGAGCAGTTTTAGTCCGTCTTTTCTGCAAAACTAAGCCATCAGTCTCCCCAGACGCCTTAAGAAGATAATAAAGGTGAAGGGGAATGCCAGTAAATACTAAATTCAATGGTGAGTGTTAATTTATTTGTTTCTCCTTGCTAACCACAAGAATGTTTTCTTTTTTTAAGATGGCATCAACACTTTCTGCGCCTACTGTATATATACATACATACATATCATTGTAAAGGTAATTTATTGTAGTTTTGCATGGTTTAAACCAGACTTACATATCTTTTATTAGTTTTTTTTTTTCTGAATATTTTTCCATGGCAAGGTATAAAATTTTTGGTTTTCGCCTAACTTCAACTCATCATTTTGACATTTTATTTTCTTTTTTCTTTTTTTCTGAACATACTACGTTAAAGTACAACTATTCAGCTTTAAAATGACACTAGAACCAACATTCTAGCATGAAATGTGTATACAGTATACAGAGGGATAAAAAAAAATATTGTGCCATGGTGATGTGGGTCAACTTGAGAGTGGCTGACTCTAGCATAGACATAATGTGCCCGGCCCAGAAACCTCACAGGGTTAAGTAAAGTGTTCCTATGTTCAAAACTAAATGTGTTAAAGGAATGCATATTAAATGAAAGAACCACACTTGGGAGCCGAATGCTAATCAGCTGCCAGGATATGTTGTTGGCCAAGTCCAAGATTTTGGCCATATCTTTATACCCTGAAGGTTTCATGCTGATAGCTTGAGATGTTCGTGAGATATGATGGTGTTAAAGGCGGGCAATAAAAACTAGCTGACCTTTGGCAGCCATTTTGGTGATTTTGACCTCGACCCTGAGTGTCCATTGTCGAACTCAGCCAAGATTTTGGCCATAACTTGATACCTTGAAGGTTTCATGTTGATAGCCCAAGACATTCATGAGATACAATGGTACAAAAGGTGGGCGATAAAAATTAGTTAACCTTTGGCAGCCATTTTGGTGACCTTGACTTTGACCCTGAGTGTCCACTTTCGAACTCGGCCAAGATTTTGGCCATACCTTGATACCCTGAAGGTTTCAAGTTGATAGGTCAAGCCATTCATGAGATATAATGGGAACAGATAAACACACTCACCCAAACACACTAACACACACACAGACACACAAACACACGGTCGAGATACGGTCCAGAGCAGACATCCCACTCCGCTGCCAGGCCAAATCGGCTCCAAATGGCCCTTACCTAAAAAGTATCTTTATATGAGTCAAGCTCTGTACTAGCTCCAATTAAATACTGTCCTAATATAAAAGAGAACGTTTAAGTAAAAAGTGTTGTTCCAAAACACAATACAACAAATAGTGCAGATGAGCCGAGCAAGCGAATCAGCTGACTGTTGTGACAATGCGTGAGGAATCTTCGACTGTGAGTATGTACATTCCTTCATAGTACTACAAGATGAGCACCATGTTTAGTAAAGTAAATATGGAAGAAGTTAAGAAAAGAGACAAAGGTAGAAAGCAGGATGATGATTTCTACCCAGAACTGGTGGAAATGGAGACATATAACAAGCTAGCTGAATGAGTTACCAGATTAAAGAAGGCATTTCAGAGTGAAATGAATGAAATAAAAAAGCAGCTGCACATGCAGAAGGAGGAAAATGAAAAATTAGTAAAGGAAGCTAATAGGAAAGATACAACAATAGATAAGCTTTAAGTTGAGGTTGGTATACTTAAAAGGAAGATTAGTGAAATGGCAAGCACAGTTGTCAACCATGAGAGTATTATGGAAGAGTTCAGAAATGATACAGAGATAATTAGACAGGCTAGCACTCTGATAGATCAGAGCGGTGATATTGAGAAGAAGATAACCCAGGTGAATGAAGCGATGCAAAGCTACAAAAATGATGTGGAAACCACATATGCTGAAATGGTGAATGTAAAGAAAGACTTAGAAATAAGAGCTGAAGAAAACAGCATCAAAAAGGAAGTAAAGAAAATAATCCAAAACAATCCAAAATTGGTCAAAGATTCAGCAGACATCAATAAATCTATAGTAATCACTGGTATACAGGAGGATGAAATAAAAAACAAGATTTCAAGAGACCAAAAAGAGATGGCAAATGTAATGAACATTTTGAAGGAAGTATCAGACGAAATCTGTAGGAAAGACATAGAGGAACACAAAAGACTAGGGAAGTACGAGAGAAATAAATCAAGACCTCTGAAAGTAACTTTCCAGAGTGTAAACACTGTGGAAGAAATACTGAAAAATGCAAACAAACTTATGGAAAAAGAGGATTTCAAAAATATATGGATAAAAAAATGCCTAACACAAGAGGAACTGGGTATGCTAAAAGAAAAGAGGGAGGAGGCAAAAACAAAGAATGAGGGAAGATCAGAGGAAGAGAAGAACACATTTTTTTACAAAGTAATAGGATTGCAGGTACGAAAGTTGTACATAAACAGGAGGGAATAAAAAGGAGGAAGGTAGTAGACCCAAGGCATGACAAGTATGTTAACAAGATGATTAGTTTGATGTACTCAAATGTAGATGGAATGGTATCTAAATTACTACAGATGAATGATTATATCAAACAGAAGGAACCACATATTGTTTGCCTGAAACAAAATTAACATCAAGGATATCAAATGACACCCTAAACCTAGAGGAATACAATATATGGAGAAGAGATAGGAGCTTAAGAAAAGGAGGAGGAATTATAATATTAACGAAGAAAAATCTGCACGTCAAAGAAATAGAACTAGATATACCTCCACAGGTAGAACTAATAGCAGTTGAGATTAGTACAGCTGAAGGGAAATTAATTGTGGCAAATTTATACATGCCACCTAAATCAAACGTTAGAGAAAAAGGTGAATATGAAGAACTGACAGAGAGTACAATTCAAAGTTTAAGAGCATTACTACATAGAATGGAGGAGAAATTAGAAAGAATTATACTATCAGGAGATTCCAATACAAATATAAACTGGAATACCTTAGAAACAAAAAGCCAGGAAAGCTGTTGGGACCAAAAGCTCCTGGACCTTGTGCAGGAGTTTTTCATAACGCAACATGTAAAAGAAAGCACCAGAAAAAGAAGACCTGATGCACCATCGTTACTAGATCTTATATTTACTAGGCAAGAAAATGATATTGACAGTATTATGTACCACCCTCCATTCGGCAAAAGCGACCATGCAGTATTAAATTGCAACTTCAGGATTGCATATGACATAGTAAACAGTAATGAAAGTTACAAAAAGAGACTTAACTACAAAAAGGGCAATTATCATGACCAAAAGAAATACTTCTTAGAAACAGATTGCGAAAAAAAAACTTAGAGGATCAGAATTAAATGTTATATATAGAAAATTCTGTGAACTTTATGAAACAGGGGTCCAAAATTACATCTCTCAGTACAAAGAAACAGAAATGAAAATAAAATGGTTTAATAAAGAATGTAAAAAATCAAAAGAAAAAAGACTTGTTGTGGAACAGATACAGAAGACACAATAGTGAGAGGGCATATAATAACTACAAACAGGCAAGAAATGAATACACAAGAATTAGGAGAGAAGCCCAAAAACAGTTTGAGGAGGACATCATAAAAAAAAGTAGTGATCAACCAAAGCTATTTTACAGCTACATCCAAAGCAAAACCAAAGTAAATGACAAAATACAATCCATTACAGATGAAGGGGTCCTATACACACATAAATATTTGTGAAGTACTAAATAAGAACTTCCAATCAGTTTCCACAGAAGAAAATAATTTTGAGAAGGATGATATGGAACATATTACCCACACACATATTACCAGATATACAAATATCAGAAAAAGAGATACAGGAAGAGTTAAGTAAATTAGACAAAGGAAAAGGAAATGGTCCAGAAGAAATTTCATGTTGGGTTCTACATGAATGTGCAAAGGAATTAAGTAGACCATTACCACTAATATTCAAAGAATCTTTGAGTCAAGGTAAACTACCAGATATTCGGAAGAAAGCAAACACTGTCTCCTTATTCAAGAAAGGGAATAAACAAAATCCACTCAACTACCGACCAGTATCACTAACTAATGTAGTAAGTAAGATACTGGAAAAGTTAATAAGAAAAGTCTGGGTAAACCATCTAGAAGAACACAATATGATAACAGAAAGGCAGTTTGGTTTCAGAAAGAGAAAATCATGTGTTATTAATTTATTAAGCTACTATGACAGAGCTGCAGAAACATTAAAGAAAAGAGAAGGATGGGTGGACAGTAACTATCTAGATTTCAAGAAAGCAATTGACAGAGTACCACAGCGGAGACTTTTATGGAAACTGTACCATCAAGGAGGAATCCGAGGCGAACTGTACTACTGGATGCAAGACTTTCTCAGAAAAAGGGAAATGAGAACAGTACTAAGGGGTAATTACTCATCATGGAGGGAAGTAACTAGTGGAGTTCCACAGGGCTCAGTGCTAGCACCAATTATGTTTTTAGTGTACATAAATGACACAGATAATAATATTGGAAAGGAAAGCTATTTAAATATGTTTGCTGATGATGCAAAAATACAAGGGAGAATTAGTAACACAGACTCTTGTAAAGAGCTACAAGACAAATTAAATAAACTTCATGAATGGAGTAATACATGACAAATGGAATTCAATGTGGACAAGTGTCATGTAATCAACTTTGGTAAAAGTGAGAAAAGACCAGATTGGGATTATAAATTAGGAAGTAAAACCCTACACACATCAGAAAGAGAGAAGGACTTAGGTGTGATTATCAATAACAGACTAACTCCGGCAGACCACATAAATGAAAAGGTACGGAACATGTATACACTGCTTGCAAATATGAGAATAGCATTCACATACATTAACGAAGGCATGCTGAGGAAGATATTAACATCTTTCATCAGACCAACCCTGGAATATGCATCAGTAGTCTGGAATCCTCACCTCAAGAAACACACAGATAAGATTGAAAAAGTTCAAAGGTCACCAACAAGATGGGTACCAAGCTTAACCCGTCCAGTCCCGACCGGTTTTTTACCCAGCCTACCCCCAGGTCCCGACCGATTTTCGACTTTTTGTTTTTTGGCTGAAACCTTTGCCTTTGGTGAGAAACATCAAAAATTCGTAGAGAAATTGCGATCCTGAGGTAAAAAAAATGTTGATAAAGGTGTCACTCAACCTTACGTTTTCCTTCTTTTTCAGAGTACCTGGCTAAAGAAAACAAACTATGGAAGGGTTAACTAATTCAAGCCACTTTAAATTACGTATTTATTTCATTTATTTGGTACGAATTTATGTGTAGTACAAGTCTATATTGGTTTTCACACAATAATATAGGCATTTATAAGCACTATTCACTCACCCAATACCCCAGTATATGGCACCTTCCTCTACGACATTACCACCTCATCACTTCTGTTTGTTTCTACCTCTAGCTTCTTTTTTTCTTTGTCCTCCACCTCAGGAATCACTTTCACCATGAATTTCATCATTGGAGAGACCGTGGGGCAACATACCTTTACTGGCCAGGTTACAGCTAACAGGTGAATTGCCCAGTGTGGGGGGGAGTGGGGGGGAAGGGGGGCTTAGGTGGGCCAGGCAGTATCCCACTTGACAGCAGGTAGAGGAAGGTCTCCTACATATGCCTACCAAAAATCACCCGCGAATGTTGAAAAATGTGCACACAATGGGCCTTGCAATTGAGTGATGTACGACGCACATCGTTGGGTCTGTCCGCGGAAAAAAGTAGCAACGTGCATCGTACGTCGATGGGACTCAACGGATTAAGGGATCTAAGCTATGAAGAAAGATTGGAAAAGTTGAATCTGCCAACACTACAAGAGAGAAGAAAAAGAGGAGACATGATTATGCTATATAAATGCATATCAGGGAAAGAGAAAATAGTCATAAATGAATATATAACCTATGGGGAAGTATCAGCAAGAGGACACTGCAAAAAACTGCATAAAGAGAGAGGTGATAAAGACGTAAGGAAATTTAGTTTCCCAAATAGGGCAACTGATCAGTGGAATGCACTACCAAATGAAACAGTGTGTGTCAAAACAATTCATAAATTTAAGATGTATGATAAAAATGATTTAAGATACGGGACAGTACGAGCTTGACTCATTCCTGTAAAGATACAATTAGGTAAGAACAATTAGGTAATAACACACACACACACACACACACACACACACACACACACACACATTATCACTCCACCTTCTACAGGCGGGCAATAATGAGCAATTACTGTACCATACCTGGCTTTCTCTACTAAGCTCCTGTCTGATGCACATTAGCTGCTGATCATTTATACAAACATCAGAGTGTGTTTCTTCTTTTACGAGTTTTAGGTCAAAAGTTACAGCCTCTGAACCAACACTAACAAGACTTTCTCTACTAAGCTCCTGTCTGATGCACATTACCTGATGATCATTTATACAAACTTCCGAGTGTGCTTCTTCTTTTACGAGTTTTAGGCAATCAAAAGTTACAGCCTCTGAACCAACACTAACAAGAATATCTTGAAAGAAAATCTAAAAGCATCACCACTGTATGTCTATGTAAGCTGAAGGCACAGGTATGCAATGACATTATGTTCCAGCAGAAAGCAAACATATGCAATAAGGATGGATGATTAGAGTGGTTATGGCTATGTCTGCGGGAGATTACACCCAGGTGAAAGTGAATGGAGATTTGAGTGATGAGCTTTCCATGAATGTTTGCGTGCATCAGGAGTCAGACTTGAGCCCCTTATTGTTTGTCATGGTGCTTGAATCACTTTCACTCGACTTCAGAAATGGACTCCCACTGGAGATGTTATGTGCTGATGACCTGGTGTTGATTGCAGAGAATGAAAGAGTGGCAGTGGAAATATTTAGGAAATGGAGAGCCAGAAGAATGGGACACAAGGGTTTGAGAACAGATGTGGATAAAACAAATGTGATAATACCTACGGCACGTGGCAGTACTTTCAAAACAAGGGAGAGTGGCTAAGTGCAGTTTGCCACAAGGGTATGTGGGAAGTAGTAGTAGTAGTAGTAGCAGTTGTTCCCTAGGCAGTCTGGCCGAACAGCCCCAAGTCCCTAAGGAAGGCCATGGCAGAGACTGGGCTTTCCTACAGAGCTCTCAAGAAGTGTATATTGTGTTGTTGGTTTAAGTGATTGTGTGCAATGCAGTCTTCCATGATGTGCTTAATAGTATGGGGTGCTGTGTTACATCCTGGACAGGTGTCAGCGACGGAGTCATCCAGCCTCTTCTGATAACTCAAGAGGGCTGGATGATGCCCACATCTCAGCCTGCCCAGGTGGACCCTGCCCTCACGGGGGAGATAGGATTAAGAAGGATGGATATCAGGAGGCCGTGCATGCAGCTGTGTGTTGTGAAGTAACTCCATGTTGTGCTGTATTTAAGATAAGTGGTACAATAGAGATGTATGGTAGTTGTATTAAAAGTAGGCTGCAAGATAATGCTGCTTTCGTGTGTGCACTGTATCAGGGAGAGCATATACTGATTGTTGGTTGTGAAGGGAGTGATCTTGCTAGTGAGTCTCTTGACTGTGTGAAAAAGTTCTGTGATTTGGGGTCCAGGTTATGTGCTGGACGTGGGCCTAAAGCTAGCCCTGTGGCAAGGGTATGGAGTGGCTGGAGGAAGTTCAGGGAGCTGCTGCTTCTCCTACTATTGACAAGGCTCTCCCTCTGTGCTATGGGATCATTGTATACAGCATGTGTAAGGGGTGTAATGCTGTACGTTAGAGACCTGGACAGTAACGGAAGAGGGTATTCGCAAGCTCAAATGCACAGATATGACAATGATTAGATGGATGTGTACTGTGTCCTTGAATGTGTGACCTGGGGACGCTAGGTTTACAATTGATGAGTTGAGAGGAAGGATGGGACTGGAATGTATTTGTGTTGTGATGAGGATGAGCAAATTGAGGTGGTCTGGGCATGTGGAGTGGATGGAAGATGACAGATGAGTGCAGTAGGTAAGAAGTAAGAATGTCAAGGGTAGGGTTGCGAGAGGCAGAATGAAAAAGATCTGGGACGAGGTCAGTGTGACCTCAGGGATAAAGGACTACATAGGAAGGCTGCCAGAGATTGAGCAGCATGGAGTGCCACCATTAGGTGACCAAGTTCAATTCATGCAAGCATGTTGGAGCCTCTATAAATGATATAATTATATATATATATTATACATAAACAATAAATTACATAATCATGAATTAATACTAACCAACCTAAGAAAAACTGACCTTGTCCATTAACCAATTTGAAGAGAACTTTGTCTTTCTCTGGCTGGTCCCCTTTGAGTGTTATTGTTACAGTGGGCTCTGCGTTGTTGGGATCCATCACCCTCCGTATAGTTACCATTTGTGATCCCTTATCTTTCTCTTTTGTTGAAGTATCCATCCCTTTCAAGATGTTGCTCAAGCTGCTCACACCACCAGGACCTGGCTTGCCCATAGATTCCTGAGTGCTGTTGGGAAGGCCTGTGTTTGGTGCCAGTTGGGAAGGCTGGTCTGTGTGTCTAGTAGTCTGGGGTTGGGTTGAGCGGCCCTGTTGGTTAGCTTGCCTGAAGGGATGCAGGATTGTTCTTGATCCAGGTCGAGATTGGTGGCTTGGTTCAGAAGAAGGCTGGGCAAGAGATGGCACAAGTTTGGCAGAGGGTAATTTAACTCTATCCATAGAATTCTGGGGCTGCTCTGGGGAATGCTGGTTACTCAACTGAAATAAAATTGAGCAAAATAAAAACACATCCTTCTATCCACACATTACCTGAAATATTTTTTGGTACTCCTTAACAGACTACAAATGATGCATACAAAAGTGAGGACTTTATCTGGTACTCTGAACAGACTACGAATAACAATAATAAAATTTCCTAACGCCTCTTACAAAAAAGACGAAAAAATAAAATTCAGCATTATCAGCATTCACAACATGGTGACAAGTTTTCATGATTCAAGTTCTGGAAGAAAATTAACTCAAGAAGACTGTCTTGTCTAAGTCGACAATACTGGTTATACTAAGGATGTGAAGGGTCGGGGTGGGGATGGGGGGTAGAATGTGATATCATCCCCACTAAAGCTAAACTTCTGTTTCATCATTGTTCACTGCTGCTACACCACTCCATTGATACAAAATAAACATGCTGTTGTTGTTGAGTAATCCCTGTCTGTCTAGTCAAGCAGACCCATCAACTGCAGGCAAGCAATTGTCTTTGCAGACCCTCTTGTTCAATGAACTGTTGTTCCCTTGTGGCAGACAGTGTCTCATGTAGACTTGGTTCCTGGATGGATGCTTAATTTATGTCTCACCACCTAGTTAACAGTGGCACCACACTAAGCTCCACATTTTAAACTGCTGTATGCAGGATTTAAAAACATACTCTCACTGCTATCTATGTCTAGTCTCATTCTGCCACCCAACACACTCCTTCACAAAAATATTTATCCATTCATCCATCATCCACTCCTATGTACCACAAGGAATGTAGAAGCCCAGGGATCAGCAAGTTGGTCTTGACATTTAAGATGAAAGTGACCAGTCTCACTCATCCCTGAGTGGCATTACATGAGCAATGCGTGTATGTACGCAACGATCTATCTTGCTCTCGTGTTCCTGAACTTGATTCTTCTGAATTCTCTACTCTCTGGCTTCGGCTTTCCTGTCATTCTCTGACTAAATATATCTGTGCTGTTTA
>JAGKTI010000301.1:0-37055 GCA_018397915.1 Birgus latro
TTACCTTAACCTGTCCTATTGCTCCAGTACAGCCTGTGGACCCTCCAAAGAAACGCCGCCTGTGGCACTTTGGAGCTGCAGATTGGGAGGCCCTCAGGCAGTACTTCTTTGATTTTCCTTGGAATGATTATTGCTTCCATGGCCGGGAGCCGTCTGAGTGTGCCCTGCGCATTACGGAGGTTATTCTCTCGGGCATGGAAGCATACATTCCTTTTTCATATCCTCTGACTAATGCAAGAAAGCCTTGGTTTAATCACGCTTGTTCTAATGCTGTCCGCAACAAAGAAAGGGCCTTTAAAAGGTACCGGAGCCAACCCACCCCTGAATCACATCTTTTTTATATTTCTGCCCGGAATCGTGCTAAGTCTGTTCTTCGCTCTGCTAAAAATAATTTCATCCGTGCTAAATGTTCCCAACTCTCCAACTCGAATTCTTCTCGCTCCTTTTGGCACCTTGCCAAAAACCTTTCTAACAACTTTACCTCATCATCCTTCCCTCCTCTTTTCTACTCTGATGGCTCTGTAGCTATTTCTTCTACTGATAAAGCAGATCTCTTCGCTCAGACTTTCTCCTCCAATTCTACCTTAGACGATTCCGGTGCTGTTCCTCCATCACTTCCCCCCTCAGACTTCCTCATGACTGGCATTAAAATTTCTTCAGCAGATGTATTTTCTGCCATCACTGGCCTCAATATTAACAAGGCATATGGGCCTGATGGAGTCCCTCCTGTTGTCCTCAAAAACTGTGCTTCTGTGCTTACACCCTGCCTAGGTAAACTCTTTCGCCTTTGTCTCTCAACTTGTACCTTTCCTTCTTGCTGGAAGTTTGCTCTCATTCAGCCAGTCCCAAAGAAGGGTGACCATTCCCAACCCTCTAACTATCATCCAATTGCTTTAACATCCTGTGTATTAAAAGATTTCGAATCAGTTCTTAACAGAAAAATTTTAAAGCATCTTTCCTGTCACAACCTTCTTTCTGATCGTCAGTATGGGTTCCGTCAGGGAAGCTTCACTGGCGATCTTCTCACCTACCTTTCAGACTTTGTCTCTCAACTTGTACCTTTCCTTCTTGCTGGAAGTTTGCTCTCATTCAGCCAGTCCCAAAGAAGGGTGACCATTCCCAACCCTCTAACTATCATCCAATTGCTTTAACATCCTGTGTATTAAAAGATTTCGAATCGGTTCTTAACAGAAAAATTTTAAAGCATCTTTCCTGTCACAACCTTCTTTCTGATCGTCAGTATGGGTTCTGTCAGGGACGCTCCACTGGCGATCTTCTCACCTACCTTTCAGACTCCTGGTCATCCTCCTTTCGGGACTTTGGCGAAAGCTTTGCCATTGCACTTGACATCTCAAAGGCGTTTGATCGAGTCTGGCATAAATCTTTGATTTCCAAACTGCTCTCTTATGGTTTCCATCCTTCTATCAGTGCCTTCATCTCTAGCTTCCTCTCTGGTCATTCTATAACTGCTGTTGTAGACGGCCATTGTTCTTCTCCTAGACCTATCAACAGTGGTGTTCCTCAGGGCTCTGTCCTATCACCTACTCTCTTTCTTTTATTCATCAATGACCTTCTAAGCTGTACATCTAACCCTATCCACTCATATGCTGATGATTCCACCCTTCACCTTTCCATTCGATTTCCGCAATGTCCATCTCAGCAGTTACTTCAGCAAACAAGGGATGAGGCTATGGCACACATAATGTCTGACTTGGCTCATATCTCTGATTGGGGTAAAAATAATCTTGTTATGTCTAATGCATCAAAAACTCATCAACCCGACAAAATCTTCATCAGGATTACCCACTCATGTTTAATAATGTCCAGCTCAGTCCTGCATCATCCTTGAACATGCTAGGGGTTTCATTCTCTCAGGATCTGTCTTGGAAAGAACATATTACATCTCTTGTGAAATCTGCTTCCAAGAGATTAGGTGTGCTGGGCCGACTCCGAACTTTCTTTACCCCTGCACAGTTGTTGACCTTGTACACGGGTTTTATTCGCCCGTGTATGGAGTACAATTCTCATGTGCGAGGAGACTCCCCACATGCAGTTCTTCTCAATAGGGTGGAGTCAAAGGCTTTTCGTCTCATTAACTCTCCTCCTCTTACTGATTCCCTTCAACCTTTGTCTCTTCGCCGCACTGTTGTTTCTTTATCCCCTTCTATCGCTACTTCAATGGTCACTGTTCCTCTGAACTGTCTGCTTGCATCCCTCCACCTCTACGACGGGCACGTAGTACCCGTCTAGCAACAAACTCTCATCCCTTTTCTGTCCAACTCTCTAATGCAAGAGTTAACTGTTACTCCCAGTCCTTCACTTATGCAACTGGTCAACTCTGGAACTGTCTCCCTCTGCCTGTATTCCCTGCTTCCTATGATCTCCAATCTTTCAAATGCAGTGTGTCCAGGCATCTAGAAATGAATGGATCTTGAATTTGGCTCTCTTTTGTATTGTTTTTACTTTTTCTTGGAAGGAACAGTATGTGGGCCCTGGCCTTTGGTTCCTTCTTCCTTGCATTAAAAAATAATATATATATATATAGGTTGGAGGAAATGAGGGATGAGGAAGGAGTGTGTAAGATATTCACAAAAGAAATCTGTGCAGCATGTGAGGTGGTATGTGGGGTGAAAAGAAGACAAAAGGGGGTGCAGGGAACAGCATGGTGGACTGAAGAGGTGAGAGAGGCTGCGGCACAAAAGAAGAAAGCATCTAGTGAGTGGATGAGGAACAGAGGCATCAATGAAGTTGAGAGATGGAAGAGAGTTATATGTAGAAAGGAAGAGAAGGGTGAAAAGATTAGTAAGAGAGTAAGAAGAAAATGTTCTGGAAAGAGGTAGAGTTAGACAGGGTGCCAAAGAAGAGTGAAAGATAAAAATGGTAGATTACTAGTGGAGAAGGGAGAAAAAGTGAACAGATGGAGAGAACACATTAAGGAATTGATGAACATAGAGAATGAAGGTAATGCAAGTATAAGTGGCTGGGGAATGGTGGGGAGAAGGAGGGGTGTGGGAAGAGAGGAAGAAATCAGTAGGATGGAAGTTGTGGAAGCAATGAAGAAAGTTAAAATGGGGAAAGACCCCAGGAATTGATGGAGTGTGTGGTGAAATGCTGAAGTATGGGGGAGAGATGGTAAGAGAATGGAAATGGAAGATGTGCAGATTGGCCTGGAAGGAAGGTAGAGTTGTGGAGGATTGGAAGTCAGGTATAATTATTCCCCGGTACAAAGGAAAAAGGGAAAAAGAAGTGTCTGATAATCATAGGGGCATTTGCCTTTTTTGTGTAATAGGAAAAGTATATGGTTGGACAGAGTTAGGGAAATAACAGAGGAAATTAGATGGAGAAGAAGAGGGAGGTTTTAGGAAGGGAAGAGGTTGTGTAGATCAGATATTCATTCTTAGATCTTTAGTGGAAAAGTTTCTAGAGAAGGGAAAGAAGTTGTATGCAGCCTTCATGGATTTGGAGAAAGCATATGATAGGGTGGATGGAGTAGATGGGAAGTTATTGAAGGCCGTAAAGAGTATGTATGAGGGTGCAAAGGCTGCAGTGCATGTGGATGGTGAACTAAGTGAATTTTTCCATTTGAAGGTTGGACTGAAACAAGGATGTGTCATGTCTCCACGGTTGTTCAATCTGTACATGGATGGGGTTTTAAATGTGATACAAGGTAGGGCAGTGGATGTTGGGGTGGCCCTAGTGAAAGAAGGCAGTGTTTGGAAACTCCCTGTCCTGTTGTTTGCAGATGATACAGTGTTGTTAAGTGAAGTCACAGGGGAGTTGCAAGGCTTGGTGCATGAGTTTGGGAGAGTATGTAAGAAACGGAATCTAAAGGTGAATGTAGGGAAGAGTAAAGTGATGGTCTTCAAGAAAGGTGAAGTCAGTGAATGTAGAGTGTGATGAAGATATGAGGAATGTGAGTGTGTTTAAGTACTTGGGTAGTGTGATGATTATGGATGGAAGTTTAGAGGGTGAAGTGCTTGAAAGGGTGCAGCAAGGAAGAAAGGTTGCTTGTTCGTTGAAAGCAGTGATAAGAAACAGGGAAGTGAGCATGGAAGTGAAAAAGCTGCTACATGACAGTATTGTGATACCAACTCTAACATATGGAAATGAAGCTTGGACCCTGTTGGAGGGGCAGAAGTCAAGAGTGAGAGCAATGGAAATGAGTTATTTGAGAGAAGCATGTGGAGTCATATGGAGAGACAGACTGACAAATGAGGAAGTGAAGTAGCATTGTGGTGTGGATGTGATAGGAAGCATTAGAAGAAACACATTAAGGTGGTTTGGCAATGTGGAGAGGATGAAGAGTGAGAGACTGATGAGGAGAGTGTATGTGAGTGAGGCAGAGGGGGGAAGAGGGAGGGGAAAGCCAAGGATGAGATGGAGGGATGGAGTGGAGAGGTATATGAGAGAAGGGGGTGTGAGCTGGGAGCAGGGCAGTGAAATGGCAGGGGACAGAGTGACATGGAGGCGACTGGTTTGTGGCAACCCCTTACGGGATTGAGGCGTTTGGCGATAGATAGATAAAAAAAAAAAACTTTTTTTCTTCATTTTTTGAATACCATGGGGTGGGATAAAAAAAAAAAAAAGGCAATTACACAAAACACAGGTTAATACTGTACTTTAAAAAGCAATATGGTATGCAAAAGCACAGAAGTTATGTCTTGGTCAACTTCCACTCATGGTTACTTTAAATTTAGCTGCAAGGCTTGGTAGATGATTTTGGGAGAGTATGCAAGAAACGGAATCTAAAGGTGAATGTAGGGAAGAGTAAGGTGATGGTCTTCGAGAGAAGTGAAGCCAGTGAATGTACAGTGAGATTGGATGGGGAGGATATGGAAAATGTGAGTGCATTTAAGTACTTGGGTAGTGTGATGAGTAAGGATGGAAGTCTGGAGGGTGAAGTGCTGGGTAGTGTGATGAGTAAGGATGGAAGTCTGGAGGGTGAAGTGCTTGAAAGGGTGCAGCAGGAAAGGAAGGTTGCTGGTTCGTTGAAAGCAGTGATAAGAAACAGGGAAGTGAGCATGGAAGTGAAAAAGTTGTTACATGACAGTAGAGTATTGTGATACCAACTCTAAAATATGGAAGTGAAGCTTGGACCCTGTTGGAAGGACAGAAGTCAAGAGAGAGAGCAGTGGAAATGAGTTATTTGAGAGGAGCATGTGTAGTCACATGGAGAGACAGACTAACAAATGAGGAAGTGAAGGAGTGTTGTGGTGTGGTTGTGGACGTGATAGGAAGCGTTAGGAGAAACACGTTGGGGTGGTTTGGGCATGTGGAGAGGATGGAGAGTGAAAGACTGATGAGGAGAGTGTATGTGAGTGAGGTGGAAGGGGGGGAAAGGGAGGGAGAGGCCGAAGATGAGATGGAGGGATGGAGTGGAGAGGTACATGAGAGAGGGGGGTGTGAGTTGGGAGCAGGGTAGTGAAATGGCAGGGGACAGAGCAACATGGAGGCAATTTGTTTGTGGCCACCCCGTGCGGGATTGATGCGTCTGGCAATAGACAGATGGATAGACTACTACTCCCACTGAGCCATTTACAGGCCTACTGGTAAATACTGTGTTCCTTATTTATGATATCTTTAGTGTTTATACATTTGTTTAACTCCTTGGTGGGAAGTGACAGTTATATCTGACGCAAAGTTCGTGGATCAGGGACACCAGGTGACAGCTATAGCCGCAAGTGTTTTTCCACCACCGTTTGAAGTTGTCGCCACTTTATCTCGTCACCAAAAGCTAGGGAGAGAGTCCAGCCAGCCAAGCAAACCACACTTCAGTTGCCTCTCTGACTCTGCCAGGTGCAAGATGATGTTTTCTTAATCTTCTAATTTGATTCTGTTCCTGCCTCATGTGGACTTTTGGCTCATCCACCCCAGCCATGTTTCATTCCAAGGATACTAGGAAAGGGCTCAGTGATAGTGGCATATGGTGTGGCTCGGATGCGAATGTGTCTAATTTATCTAGTAACGGAGAAGTTATGAGGTTGAGAGCAAAGCCATAATCGAGGCTGCAAGCATACACATGAACACATCCAACCTCTTGCAGTAGAAATTAGTCCTCTTCATCATGTCCTTACTCACTGACGCTTTGACCTACAGACCTGGAGACAGTTTCATTCACAAGAAGAAGAGTTGATGAGTAAGATGGTCTTTGTTTCCCTAAGTTCTATAGTTTCTGAGACATTAAAGTTTGAAAACCGGATATTTTCAGAACAATTCCCATGGAGGGAGAATGAGTATGGTGTGGCAAGCAGAAAAAATAGCCTGGCATTTGAGGGTTAGGGTAAATTATCCTCACAGTCATTTATAGACCTAAATACTATACAAGTATGTAATTCATTTGGTTAGGGCACTGGACAGGACATCTCAGGAAACAATAAAGACCTTGGCATGATGAGGCAGCTCAGTAGTGGGGTGTGAGAGGAGGTAACAACTTGCAGAAATGACTCAACAGAATGACAGTGTCTCCCCAAAGATGAGGGCAAACAAACCACTGCCAAGAAGAAGGAAACCATATTGTCATCTGTAGAAGGCATGCAAGGAAGGGTGATACAAGGGAGAGATCACAGGAACAATGTGCTGTAAAGAATGCTGAGGAAAGGCATGTTAAAGGTAGGGATGACATGTAGTGAATGAACTCAGGACAACCTCAAGGGATACCAAACAGGGTGTATGTGCAGAACTGAGAGGATGGCAGGAAACGAAAAGAAGTACCAATGATACTACAAACAGGGAGAGGAAAAACAAAACAAAACAGAGAAGGAGGAAAGAAGGCTCTAAGAAGTAATGGAAAAATGAAATCAGAAAAGAAAATAATGGAAGGAAAAACAGGGTGATCCAGGACCACTTTTAAAAAAAGGAAGCATAAAGAGATCATCCAGTATATGACAAATTGGGTAATAATTCAAATTCACTGCAAGACTACAGAGGCACAGGTAATCCAGAAAGAAGGACACACTGAAGAAAATGGTGCAGGCTAAAAGAACTACGAGGCTGAAAACCCAGGGCTGCTGCCATGGGTGGCTAACCAAGATGGCACTTGGAAAAAAATGAAAAACAAACAGTTCAGCATCACCAAGTGCAGGAAAACTGAATGATATGTTGGACACTGCCCAGCTACATTGGAGAGAAGTTCCATGATATGTAGGTTTCCTTGCCACTGTCCACCACTGATATTCTACTTCTATGAGTGAACTGTACTGCTCGAGGGGAAGAAATACCTAGGAATGAGATACAGTAGAACCTCTCTAGTTTGGACTATATGGGGGGAAGGGTTGTCCGAATTAGCAGATTGTCCGGACCATGGGGGTAATCTTCAGTACTTACCAAAAACTATCTACATATGGTATGTTTGTTAATTATATATGTGGAATATGTCAACCCTGTGTAACTGCAAAAGATGAAAGGATACTAAAATAACCAAAGTAAGCATGTACAGCAGTTTTGTATTGCATAATTTACAGGTAAGGCCATGGTAAGTCACTAGCCTGCTTTGAAACTGTTATGACCAAGATGTTTGGCGAGCCTTTCTGCTGCAGACTGAAGCTCCGTTCCTCTCACTACCACCCTGCATGATCACTGTTGTATGTACCATTTATATACAGCCTCTTCTAGGTTCTTGTTCGGTGGCATTTTCAGAGTTTTTCTTTTATTTTCACCATGGTCACTGTCTGCAACAACAAATTTTAAAGCAAACTGTCTCATTTTATCTTTGTTTTCTTGATGTCCGACACAATTTGTTTGGCGTTACCAAACACGTTCACGAGTTTTCCTGGAGGAACACCAGCCTCTAGTTTATCCAGGATTTTCATTTTATCTGCAATACTTAGCATTACATGTTTCCATTTAACACCCTTATTCATTGCAGAAGCTTTAAGGGACATGATAATGAGGGTTAACTTATGACATACAGCATAAAATTATAAATGGTCTGTGAAGTAGTTGATGGAACGAATGTTAGCGTGTGTTTAAACAGGCGCCCATGTTGCGACCTAGCGTGATCTGAGACCAAACAAATGACGATCGCTTTCCGTGCCGATAGTGAAAATGACTTTAGAATTATTTTCAACATATTTTTGGAGAGTTATTTTAAAATTTTGTCCGAATTAACCGAAATCTGGATTAAAGGGGGCCGGACCAAAGAGGTTCTACTGTATGCAATCTATGGGCCTGACATCAGTAGAGGATTTTATTCAAAAACTTGCTATTATACTAAACCATTCTCTCAGTGCTCAATTTTTCAATCAGTCCTGCAAGGAAGCATTATTCATTCATCTCACCACCCTCATTTCAGTTTGTTCCAATCTTTTAACATGCTTTTCATTTTCTTATCACGTTTCACTGACATACAGTAAGGTCCCGGGTTACGTCAGAGTTCCGTTCCTGAGACATGACGTAAGCCGATTTTGAACGTAAGTCGAGTTTTACAGATTTTTCAACCATACATCGCATACTATACATGTAATAATCTTATAACAGGCTTGTATAAGAAACACAGTCTTTTGAACTGATGATATTTATTGAATAAAATATAAGTTGTACTTGCTACGAGTCTTTGTCACAGTAGCTCACTCGCTGCAGTAACGGCACTTCTCATCGTCATGGCAACCGAGTTATGCCGCACCTACCTCACCCACAACTGAGTCAGGCTGCCGCTCCCTCACTCTCCCGTCCTTACACGCGTGCACACTGCCAACACACATTTTATTCCTAAATTCAAACACTTTTCATACTTCATCATACAATAAAGTTTACCGTAAAATACTGCCATAAAATATGAAATACGAACATCATTACCAGCACGATAATGTAAGCATTTCTAACATCAATTTTGATGGCTTTTTTTCCCTCACTCGATCACTGATGCTTTTTCTCCTTTCTCATTACGCTTAATAAAATTGACTTTTTCACGTAATGTGATGGTCTTGCGTTTCTTGCAGTCATTATGGTCACTAGGAAGCTGTCTCTTAGGCATCGTGGAATCAGGCGAAAAACAAACACAAGAAAATTACAGGTGGTACAGTAGTAGCAGCGAGACTGAGAGCGATTGTTGGTTTGTTGGTAGTCAAGCGTGAGACGGGAAAACACCAGAGACATCTTGCGGTAAACAGCAACACTTTAAAAACCGAGCTTTACGTATTTTTTCTTTATTTTCTTATATTTTGAAATTTCCAAACCGACTGTCGTAACCTCGATTTGACGTAAGTCGATACCGACGTAACCTGGGACCTTACTGTACATCATCACATTTTTCACACAGGCAGCATATGCTTATCCCTTTGTTTGAAGTGAGAATCCTTCCACTATCAAGAAAGGTAGTAGCTCTCTGAAGTGCCACCTACTGTTTATTCTGGCAATGGAGGTAAAATTTGCTTCTGTTAGTGCATATTGCTGTTAGTGTGTGTGCGCGCACACACTTCTGTTACGTCCCGAGTGGTGACGTCACAGGAAGGGTCCTGCAGTGTGTGCAGGCGTGATCTGGTCAGTTCGTGGTGTAAGGCTGGTGAGTGCGGTTGTTTTACATTCTAATACTGGTAGCGGAAAATGGTTAGAACATAATGGCATCATGCTCAACAGGGTGATCGCAAGTGAGAAGACTGACAACATGACGCTATACATTTCGAGAATGGGGCTGCTCAACGACCGTTAGACACAGTGCTTTTCGGATGCCTCATTTGCCAACCTTGTAGGCAATGGGTCTCAGGGAGGTTTTGTGATCTTCCTACAAGATGCTAGTGAGGGGAGATGTCCCATAATCTGGCAGACTAGAAAGATCAGGCAGGTCATCAAATCTACCTTATGTTTTTTTTTTTTTTTAATGCAAGGAAGAAGGAACCAAAGGGCATGGGCCTGCAAACCGTTCCTCCCAAGAATAAACAAAACAACACAAAAGAGAGCCAAATTCAAGATCCGTTCATTTTGAAATGCCTGGACACACTGCGTTTGAAAGACTGGAGATTATAGGAAGTAGGAAATACAGACAGAGGAAGACACTTCCAGAGTTGACCAGTTGCATAAATGAAGGACTGGGAGTAATGGTCAACTCTTGCATTAGAGAGTTGGACAGAAAAGAGATGAGAGGTTGTTGCTAGACAGGTACTACGTGCCCGTCGTAGAGGTGGAGGGATGCAAGCAGACAGTTCAGTGGAACAGTGGCCATTGAAAGTAGCGACAGAAAAGAGATAAAGATGCAACAGTGCGGCGAAGAGACAAAGGTTGAAGGGAGCTAGTAAGAAGAGGAGAGTTAATGAGATGAAAAGCCTTTGACTCCACCCTATTGAGAAGGGCTCTATGTGGGGATCCTCCCCACACATGAAAGTTGTACTCCAAACAGGGGTGAATAAGACCCGTGTATAAAATCGACACCTGTGTAGGGGTAAAGAAGGTTCAGAGTCGACTTAGCACACCTAATCTCTTGGAGGCAGATTTCACAAGAGATGTAATATGTTCTTTCCAAGATAAATCCCGAGTGAATGAAACCCCAAGCATGTTCAAGGATGACGTAGGAACGAGCTGGACATTATTAAACATCAGCGGGTACTCCTGTGGAAGGTTTTGTCTGGTTGATAGGTGCAAGAACTGAGTCTTTGATGCATTAAAAACAACAAGATTATTTTTACCCCAGTCAGAGATACGAGCCAAGTGAGACATTAGGTGTGCCACAGCCTCAACCCTTGTTTGCTGAAGTAACTGCTGAGACGGGAGTTGCAGGAACCGAATGGAAAGGTGAAGGGTGGAATCATCAGCATATGAGTGGATAAGGTTAGATGTACAGCTTAGAAGGTCATTGATGAATAAAAGGAAGAGAGTTGGTGATAGGACAGAGCCCTGAGGAACACCACTGTTGATAGATCAAGGAGAAGAATGGTGGCCGTCTACAACAGCGGCTATAGAACGACCAGAAAGGAAGCTAGAGATGAAGGTACAGATAGAAGGATAGAAACCGTAAGAGGGCAGTTTAGAAATTAAAGATTTATGCCAGACTCGATCGAAAGCCTTTGAAATGTCAAGCGCAATGGCAAAGCTTTCGCCAAAGTCTCGAAAGGAGGATGACCTGGAGTCTGAAAGTATGTGAGAAGATCGCCAGTGGAGCGTCCCTGATGGAACCCACACTGACGATCAGAAAGAAGGTTGTGATAGGAAAGATGCTTTTAAATTTTTCTGTTAAGAATCAACTCAAACACTTTCGAGACACAGGATGTTAAAGCAAATGGACGATAGTTAGAGGGTTGGGAATGGTCACCCTTCTTTGGGACTGGCTGAATGAGAGCAAACTTCCAGCAAGAAGTAAAGGTACAAGCTGACAGACAAAGGCGAAAGAGTTTACCTAGGCATGGTGTAAGCACAGAAGCACAGTTCTTGAGAACAACAGGAGCATTGGCGCTGCTTGGATGTGCTGAGACTGCTGTATATCTTGCCAACATATTGGCTGAGGTCTGTAGATGTGGAAAGCTCAAGATCAAGTGCTTCATCGACAACAAGAGTCTGGTGGACGCCCTTTACTGCTGTAGGAGTGTAGAAGACAGGAGACTGCGCATTGATATTGCTGTATTACAAGACATGCTGGAGCGAGGGGAGATAGGTGAAGTATCTTGGGTGGATACATCACAACAACTGGCTGATTGTCTTGCCAAGAAAGGTGCATTGGCCGAGTAGCTGCGTGCAGCAATCAGCCGGGACTAGAAGGATTATGATACTTCAAGGGCCATCACATATCTGTATATGACCACAGACTGGGCCTTGATGGAACTTAAACAAAAGTCTACGTATTGGATACATAGTGTGTATCGGGTCTTGATGGTACTTAAACAAAAGTCTATGTATTAGATACACAGTGTGTACTGGATGCCAATAATCCATTCAGCTTCGTCCTTGGAATCTTTCGTCAAATTAAGAAAAAAGGACGAGTGTTAGCATATACTGCTGTTAATGTGTGTGTGCGCACACACTTCTGTTACATCCCAAGTGGCGAAATCACCAGAAGGGTCCTGCGGTGTGCAGGCGGGGCCAAGTCAGTTCATCGCGTGAGGCCAGTGAGTGCAGCTGTTTCGCATTCTAATACCTTCAACCCCACTAGTAATGAAAATAATCTCACAAATAACAAAATTTCTTTACACACTCCAGGGATACACCATTGAAATTTACACTATCCATCCTAATGGAATTTACATGGTTCTCCATGCAACATATGCCACACTCCAAGTTCATAATATTTTGCAACCTATCCTGCATGTCATTGCATCTCTTGTGCATCCATCTCTTCCAGCCAGTACAGAGATAAGTTACTACCCACACCTTTAATACTGTACATATAGCTCAAGCCCATTTTTTACTTTTCACCACAAGGTCATTAGACTTCTGCTGACTAACTATTTTTTTTTTATTTAACATAAACTCTCAAACCCTTGGTCTCCATGCCATTTCTTCACTTCTCAAACATTTCCTCCACACCCACCATACTTTCAGAAATTAGTACAATATCATCAGTAAACAATAGCTACCACAGCACTCCAGTAAATAACTGAGAAAGAAGGGTATCGAAGCTGATATAGCTAAGGAATCGACATAGGATCAATATGTATGACTGAAGTACTGTAAATGCAGAGAGGCACATGACACAGGCTTGGCACCCCTTTTTAAATTTCTTAGTCAATGGAATGATGGTCAGACAGGTATCAGTGAAATGCATCCAAATGGAACTGAATTAATATGATAAAATAAGTGAAGAGGTTTTCTTGTGAGCAGGAACCAGTATTCTGGAGACCTGAATGTTATGTGAATCACTGTGTGGCCCATTTCACCATCCATGCTTTCTTTCTTCTCATTTATTGTTTCTGGATCCCTCTAGATCCAACTCCATTCATATTTTAAAGCAGAATATGGATCTGGATGATGGTGATGATGATAATGATTATACATAATCACTTATTCAAGTTACACTTGGACATTGTGCAACAGGCAGATGAAGTTGCTGTTCTTACAACTCCAGGCCCATCAGGATATGAACCCAGGGGACTGCAGGAAACTAGCCACTTCCTGGACACTCCCAGAGACCTTTTGCTGAGGTTTTGTTGAGGGAGTGTTTGTGTTCTGATAGTGAGTAGCAAGATGTCAGTCAATAATACTGTGAATGGAATGGGGGATGAACTGCAGTGAGGGGTACAGTTTAAGAGTTGTATTTTGTATTGGTACTGAAGCAGGGATGGGTAATGGCCACATCATAGTTGGGCTAGATGCACTCATGTCTCCCTGGGTATGGTAGTTAAGCGAGGTAAAATGTCTGGTGGTGGTTCACAAAAGATGCTCTTTGGAGGTTTTTGACAGCTGTGGTAGCTGTGTTTATGTACATGTTTATGAAATGCAGTACAGTGCTTCCTCGAATTCTGCGAGAATGTGGTCAACAAAAAACCTCGCAAAATTGAAATTCGCAAAGTTTAAACAATTAAATATATGCAATAAAGGTAAATTGGTCGACATCACCCCAAGGTAAGCACTTTTTCCCACTCGTTCTCTCGACTCTACCTCTTAATTTTATGATGATAAATGAAACAAACATGGACTGATGTATTGTACAGTAATATTATTATGAAAACATCATAGGTAAGAAACATAAAAAAGAAAAAAAATGCAAATTTACACTGATGTGAAGACTGGCGTGGTGTACGGGACTGGTGGCGGGGCAAGGCTTGGGTGCGACTACTGTGGTGTAAACAAACTTGGCGGGGCGGCAGAACACCGAACTAGGAGGGACAGTACGCCCAGCGAACCACGACGTTACTACTCCGCGTGGCAAAGTAGTGCGGGAAGACGACTTTCCCACCACCCGACCTCGCAAAGTGTGTGACTGCTCGCAAAGTTCGTAAATGTTAAAAAATAAATGACTTGGAATTACCTCGCAAAACTGGTGATTCGCAAAGTTGAAGGATGTACTGTATTAGGAGGGGGAGTAATGCTGTTATTGAGGCAGTCAGTGTGCTGTTGGTACAGTATTTTTTTTTTTTTCCCTGTGTGGTGAGGGTAATGAGTTACATGGTGAGAGACACACAAATCTATGCAGTAGCCTGTGTCAATATACAACACCCCTGTCATTACATGACAGACATACAACACACCTAGTGTAAAGGGGTCTATAAAAGCCCATGTTGCTTAGAGGCAAAGCAGGAATCCTCTGTCTGGTTCATTGGTAATGTGCATGTGTGTGGAGTGCGAGGGCCTGAGATCGAATCTCTGCCAGTGATCAATTTGTTAAGTTTCAGTTCGATTATTACATTGGTGTCAGTGGTGGGATGTGAGGCGAGGCTTGGAGGGCAATGATGTTGTTGGTTAGCTGACAGCATCCTAATCCTTACATCCCAGGGATGAGATGTTCAACATGGACCGGGGCGTCCCCAATGGTGGCCTCCAATGCTATGCTACCATGTGTGTTTGAAACTCACCAAATCACCAAGGGAAGAAAAGAGTGATGTAATGGGGTCTATAATAGCCTGCATTGCTTGGAGGCAAAGTGGGGATCCTCTGTTTGGCTCAGTGGTAACGTGCGCGAGTGTGGAGGGTAAGGGCCTGAGATTGAAAATCTGTCAGACCAGTGATTAATTTGTTAAGTTTCAGTTTGGTTATTACACTAGGCACACAAAACAATCACCACACAAACATTAATAAACTCTACAACAATATTCCATCTCCAGAGATTACAACGCTGGCAATGAAGAAATACCTACATACTCATTTCCCATGCAGGGCAATACAACACCTCAATCAGAGCACTATGTTATAAGCTGTCCCCCCCTTGATATCCACCCATTGAAGGTGTCCTTAAATAGATTTGATTGAGTTCATCTACATGGTGAAGATCAGGACATCACCCATCCCTCCTCAGCTACCAGCTTACATTTGGGCTGGATGGGATCTTCGATGACACATGCCTTGCTTGTAGAATATGCTCATACAACCAAACACAAATAATGGAATACTATATGTTACATGCCACACCAAGACACAGAAACAACATCAATGGTGTGGGGAACCTATGGAACAACCTCAAAGGGGCAGCTGCTTACTTGTGGTTGATGGGCCTCCTCAGTCAGATGTACCAGGGATGAGCAAAAACAACTGCATGGTAAGATGGATCATGAGCTGATGCAATGAATTATGTGCCTCTCAAATTCATATGGTCCTTGATTGGTAGGATTTTGGTTACTTGATGCATGTGAGCTGTATCTGTGGTCTTTGTGCATCGTGTTATTCTTCCCAACTACTTTGCTATAATTATGTACTTTTAATTTTATTCATGATACCTCCAAACAATCTGATTCAACTCAGGCTTTTTAAATGGATGGGTTTGATATAACCTTCACTGACCCTATCATAACAAAAGATCTCACTTAAACTGAATACAATCTGGAGGTAGCAATAAAAAAAAAAAATGTCATTGGACTGAGGGGTTAAGGCTATATTTTGTGCTTTTATTAAGCTTTTCCAGGTTTGTGGCTGCTAAGATGGGGGCCTAGTCTGGGCTCACACAATTCATTTACATTCTAATGAACTGCCATCTGAAGGGAGTGTCTGTGAGTGTTTTAAAGGCACTGACTTTCCGAGATACCTTTGTACTGATGATACAGAGAGATGGTATCTAATTATCTATCTATCTATTGCTAGTCGCCTTAATCCTGTAAGGGGTGGCCACAAGCAAATCGCTTCCATGTCGCCCTGTTCCCCACCATTTCACTGCCCTGCTCCCAGATCACACCCCTCTCTCTTATATACCTCTCCACTCCATCTCATCCTTGGCGTCTCTCCCTCCCTCTCCCCCCCTCCACCTCACTCACGTACACTCTCCTCGTCAGTCACTCAGTCAGAGATGGTTATACAGTATGTATATTTATTCAGTCCTAGAACCTGCGGGTGTTTTCTGTGGGAGTAATTAGTTGATGAGGGATAATAGGGTGTGTTTGAGATTCACGTCTGTCAGAGAAAAGAGTGATGACTGGTTTGGCTGTTACAGCAATCATTCTGTTTTTTTGTCTGTCTTCAACTGAGTATGCATACAGTATTGTCTGACATGGCCTGCTGCTTATTTCTGGAGTATTTGTGAAAACTACTGCTATATTATCAGCAAAGGACAATAAAGTACTGTTACTGAAGGATGGAGGGTGGTTAAGACATAAAAGGCTAAAAAGTGAGGGTGAGAGGACTGAACTTTGGTTGTGGCAGGGTATTTAAACCTATCTGTCTACGAGGCAGTCAGCCAGCCTTTTCTTGTTTTGTCTTCTAAAGAGCTCATTTATCAAGTTCTGTCTTGGTACCTTGTCAAAGGCTTAGTTCTTTTTTTTTTTTCTTATGCGAGGAAGAAGGAACCAAAGGCTACAAGCCCGCAAAACAGTTAGTTCTTCCAAGAAAAAAAAAACAATACAAAAGAGAGCCAAATTCAAGATCCGTTTATTTCAAGATGCCAGGACACACTGTGTTTGAAAGACTGGAGATCGTAGGAAGTAGGAAATACAGACAGATGGAGACAGTTCCAGACTTACCTGTTGTATAAATGAAAGACTAGGAGTAATGGTTAACTCTTGCACTAGAAAGCTGGACAGAAAAGGGATGAGAGTTTGTTGCTAGACGGGTGCGTAGCACCCGTCGTGGAGGTGAAGGGATGCAAGCAGACAGTTCAGAGGAGCAGTGATCATGGAAGTAGTGATAGAAAAGAGATAAAGAGGCAACAGTGTGGCAAAAACTCTGACTTTTTTTTTTTTTTTAATGCAAGGAAGAAAAAAAACAAAGGCCATGGGCCTGCAAACCGTTCCTCCCAAGAATAAACAAAAACAATATGAAAGAGAGCCAAATTCAAGATCCATTCATTTCAAGATACCTGGACACACTGCGTTCGAAAGACTGGAAATCACAGGAAGTAGGAAATACCGACAGAGGGAGACAGTTCCAGACTTGACCTGCTGCATAAATGAAAGACTAGGAGTAATGGTTAACTCTTGCAATAGAGAGTTGGACAGAAAAGGGATGAGAGTTTGTTGCTAGACGGGTGCGTGGCACCCATCGTAGAGGTGGAGGGATGCAAGCAGACAGTTCAGAGGAACAATGACCGCTGAAGTAGCGACAGAAAAGAGATAAAGATGCAACAGTGCGGTGAAGAGACAGAGGTTGAAGAGAGTCAGTAAGAGGAGAGTTAATGAAACGAAAAGCCTTTGACTCCACCCTACTGAGAAGGGCTGTATGTGGGGAGCCTCCCCACACGAGAGTTGTACTCCACATGGGCGAATAAAACCCGTGTATAAAGTCAACAACTGTGCAGGGGTAAAGAAGGTTTGGAGTCAGCTTAGCACACCTAATCTCTTGGTAGCAGATTTCACAAGAGATGTAATATGTTCTTTCCAAGATAAATCCTGAGTGAATGAAACCCCAAGCATGTTCAAGGATGATGCAGGACTGAGCTGGACATTATTAAACTTTAGTGGGTAATCCTGTGGAAGATTTTGTCGAGTTGATAGGTGTAAGAACTGAGTCCTTGATGCATTAAAAACAAGATTATTTTTACCTCAATCAGAGATATGAGCCAAGTGAGACAGGTGTGCCATAGCCTCATCCCTTGTTTGTTGAAGTAACTGCTGAGATGGACGCTGCAGGAACCGAGTGGAAAGGTGAAGAGTGGAATCATCAGTGTACAAGTGGATAGGGTTAGATGTACAGCTTAGAAGGTCATTGATAGATAAAAGGAAGAGAGTTGGTGACAGGACAGAGCCCTGAGGAACACCACTGTTGATAGATCTAGGAGAAGAACGATGGCCGTCTACAACAGCGGCTATAGAACAACCAGAAAGGATGCTAGAGATGAAGGCACAGATAGAAGGATAGAAACCGTAAGAGAGATATATTGGACTGTGAAGCAGGGGTGGAGAGATCAGACAGAACAAGAGTGGCGGCAGCATGGTTAAAGTGGAAGGAAATAGCTAGCCTACTGGTCAACAAACACATACCACTAAGATACAGAAGTAAAAAATATGAGGCCTGCATTAGACCAGTATTGATATATGGTGCTGAAACATGGGCTTTGACAGATAGACTGATGAATGTTTTGAGGAGTACTGATCGTAGGATGTTAAGATACATGGCGGGAGTAAGATGGGAGGACAGAGTTTTGAGTGAGGAGGTAGCCAGAAGATGCGGGGTGAAGGATCTCGATATCATCTTGAGGCAAAAGCGGCTTAGATGGTTTGGTTACGTGAGGAGGAGAGAGGAAAGGAGCTGTGTGAGAACAGCAGAGGAACTGGAAGTGGTGGGACGTCAATCGCCAGGAAGACCAAAGAAGACCTGGAAAAGTGTTGTACCACAAGATATGGAAAGACTGTGTATTGGAGAAGATTTAATCCAGGATAGGAAGCAGTGGAGAAAAGCCATCGCACGTCCAACCCCAGTTTGAACATGGGAACAGAAAGACGAAAAACGAAGATGATGATGATGATGCCAGACTCAATCGAAAGCCTTTGAGATGTCAAGTGCAATGGCAAAGCTCTCGCCAAAGTCCCAAAAGGAGGATGACCAGGAGTCTGAAAGGTAGGTGAGAAGATTGCCAGTGGAGCGTCCCTGACAGAACCCATACTGACGATCAGAAAGAAGGTTGTGATAGGAGAGACGCTTTAAAATTTTTGTTAAGAATTGACTTGAAAACTTTTGAGACACAGGATGTTAACGCAACTGGACGATAGTTAGAGGGTTGGGAATGGTCACCCTTCTTTGGGACTGGCTGAATGAAAGCAAACTTCCAGCAAGAAGGAAAAGTACAAGTTGAGAGACAAAGGCGAAAGAGTTTACCTAGGTAGGGTGTAAGCACAGAACCACAGTTTTTGAGGGTAACAGGAGGGACTCCATCAGGCCCATATGCCTTGTTAGTACTGAGGCCAGTGATGGCAAAAAATACATCAGCTGAAGAAATTTTAATGTCAGCCATGGGGAAGTCAGAGGGGGGAAGTGATGGAGGAACAGCACCGGAATCGTCTAAGGTGGAAATGGAGGAGAAAGCCTGAGCAAAGAGATCTGCTTTATCAGTAAAAGAAATAGCTACAGTGCCATCAGAGTAGAAAAGAGGAGGGAAGGATGATGAGGTAAAGTTGTAAAGTTGTTAGAAAGGTTTTTGGCAAGGTGCCAGAAGGAGCGAGAAGAATTTGAGCTGGAGAGTTGACAGCATTTAGCGCATGTGATGAAATTATTTTTAGCAGAGTGCAGAATAGACTTTGCATGATTCTGGGTAGAAACATAAAAAAAGATGTGATTCAGGGATGGGTTGGCTCTGGTACCTTTTAAAGGCCCTCTCATTGTTGAGGACAGTATTAGAACAAGCATGATTAAGCCAAGGCTTTCTTGCATTAGTCAAAAGATATGAGAAAGGAATGTATGCTTCCATGCCCGAGAGAATAACCTCCGTAATGCACAAGGCACACTCAGATGACTCCCGGCCATGGAAGTAATAATCATCTCCACATGATGTAGTTCTTAATGTGGCTTGAATGTGAAGGAACTATATACAATGAGTTGAGCCATTTGAATTGGTGCATGGTGCTTGAGTGCTTGGGTCAGAATCTATGTTGGGAATCAGAGGGATGCGGGTGATGAGGTTCTTTAGGATTAGTCTTTTCATGATTTTGGAAGGTGCACAAAGCAGTCAAATTTATACAGTACAATAAAGGGCTTCTGAGTGACTTACCTGGCTTAGGTGTAAGGATGATAGAGTAAAAGGATTACGGTGATTTCATACACAGTGGCAAGAATCTTAAATCAGAATAAGAGCTAGTGCTGAAACATGAATAACAACTTGCAATCTGCTTATGAGGATTTCATACCACTAGTCTTCTCTATTACTGTACTGCAGACAATGAACTAAAATCACCTAGACACAGGGACATCTCGAGAACTAACGTGTTCCACAGCTGGGTCCGGTGAAGCCAGGTGGACAATCCTTGCCACAGACTCCAGTAGCTGGGTGACAGGAGGCACCATTGGCACACTGGCACTCATGCAGGCACCCAGCACCCCAATGACCAACAAGGCATTCCTCAGAGCAGTCCTCACCAATGTAGCCAGGCTTGCACTCACACACTCCACTCTGCAGATCAATAAATAACAGCTGTAGAAGCATGAGAAAATAATTTATGTAATATATGTAACAAAAATCCAGAAAACTTAAAAGTACTAAAATACTATGGTACATACTCCTTAATTCAAATACAGAAGATAAAGAGAAGATACAGATAGACTATAAGGCTATAAGTGAATAATCAAAAGCATATGTGGTAATCATTCAGTGATAAAGATCCATCATATAAAAAAAAAAAAAAAAAAAGAAAGAAAGAAAGAAAGAAAAAAAGAAAGCGGTGAGCAGCGTGCACAGGATACCTCAGGATGACAATGTTCAGTGGTTTGAGCCTGGCACTGACACTGGTTGCGGCAGTTAGGGCCCCAAGTCAGCTCTGGGCATGGCATGTTACACTTTGGCCCAAACCGCCCTGGATCACACTCACAGAAGCCAAACAGTCTGTTGCAGCGCATATTTGGACACATCATTGGACATCGGCGCTCACAATTCTTCCCGTAGTAACCTACCACCACCCCATGGGGAAGCCAATAACAATAAGACATTATAGGAATTTCTCTTGGTAAAGATATTCATTATCTATGTGTACTTATTAGAATAAAGCTTAACAAAGATGTGTATATTTTTACATCCCTGAAAAAAATCCTGAGATCTTGAACTCAATTTGTCAATAAAAAAGTTACAGTACTGCACTTGAACAACACAGCACAACTTTGTCAATATCCATGGCTACTGTGCTAAAAAGTAGCTCAATAATAAGAAAAAGTCAAACAAGAATTAGAAATATGTCATACTGTTCACTTAGCCACTGATGTTACTCACCAACAGGGCATCCATCCTGGCAATGGTCACCAGCCACACCCGGGGGACAAGTACAATTCCCAGAGACTGGGTCACATTTACCCCCATTCTCACAATGACACACCTGCAACACCCACATGTAATGGAAGGTACAGTACTGACTTTAGGGTAAGGTTCTATTAAGACTATAAAATAAGCCCAGGTTTTTAGTTTTATGACAGAGGCAAGTGATATTTGAAGTTCAGTGAAGTTCCTTCCTTACTTCCTCATAACTCTTGAGGTCTTATGTTATCACTGTGTATAATTCTCCACATGCATCCAGAAATGGTTCTGATAATCCCTGTACCAACACTACAAAGAATACTGAAGGTGGGGGTGCCCATCATCCACTCACTTCAGGTAGTGTTCCTTTTTTCTTTTTTCACCATTTTTTTTCTGTGTCTGCCTTCCTCCCATCCTGTAATTTCTCCCAGTCTTCCTATGTCTTGCAATGCAGATAAACAGACACAAATACATTTGTCACCCTGCATATACTGAAATTTATCTGAATGAAAAGAAAATGTGATTATGATTATATGATAAAGACATGCCTATGTTACAGTACCTGGATTATATGATAAAGACATGCCTATGTTACAGTACCTGGCTGCATCTTAAGCCATACAAGCCAGCAGGACAGGGAAGGGAGCAGGTGGGCCCAGTGCGTCCCTTGCCACACACACAACCTGATGCATCACAGTCTCCAGGGCAGTCTGCACAGGTGAGGCTGCAGTTGGGACCAAAGTGGCCAGGAACACAGCCTATCAATGACAATATACAGTTGATCTTAACAGACACTGGCTGAATGTGGGAATATACATCTCTCTCTCTCTCTCTCTCTCTCTCTCTCTCTCTCTCTCTCTCTCTCTCTCCCAGGTATACAAAAGGGTGGTCAAAACCTGATTTGGAAATCTTATCACTGACTCACTAAGTGTGAAAAGTTTTACATTCCTATCAATCAGCCAACATTTGTACATGTTCAGGTCACTATCAACCAGTTCTTCTTTTTCATACATTCATTCATCATCCAATCCTATGTTGCCCCATGAGGAGCATAGGAACCCAGGGCTAGGCAAGTTGATGCTGACATTTACGATAAGAGTGACCAGCCGCACTCATCCCTGAGTGACATTACATGAGCAATAAACATAAAACCATCCCTTGGATATAAACCTTCACTGACTCAATCCAACTACAACGCTGTAATTACCCACAACACCACCAGATGCTAAAATTTGATTATATGGTTACCATCCAGCACAGTAAATGGTTTCCTGGTATACAAGAAACCATTTTGGTTGTTACTCAATGTAGCCACCTACAGGCTGAAGGAAGAGGAAAGAATGAAGGAAAGAAAGACAGAAGAGGGAGTGTAAAGTCACTCGTAGGCAGAAGGATGAGGAAAGAATGAAGAAAAGAAAGACAGAAGAGGATGGAAGGAAAGAAGGATGGAGGAGAGGAAAGGGCAGACACCTGAGAGCAGCACTACATCGAGTGAGTGGATGGCGAGCATCTTTATGAAGATATATTGTAATTTGTTGTAAATCTAGTAAGAATGAATTCAGATCTAAAACATTATATGTAAAATACAGGCTGCAATAAAATAACTTTGTATTGATGGAAATCTACATCTTTCTCAGTGCTTGCCCAGAAGAAAATAAAGGTGTATTAATTATATGAATTATGGTGTATATAGAACCATTAATGTATCTAACGTGATTATAAAAAAAAGTTTTCCTAAGCAAGTGGTCTGGCAGATCCCAAACTGTTGTATGTGGCTCTTGGGTGCTGAAGCTTTGACCACTCCTAGTATACCGTGAGTAGGGCTTTTCTTTTTGTGCAATATCACAGAATGCGGAATTAATGATTAGTGTAATTGCTGTCTGTTGCAATGTCACTTTAGTCAACTTTTCCAGAAGTACTGGCTATGCACTACAGCAACCATTACTTATGTTTTCAGTGATGTTCTGATAGACAACATGACTGATAAGTTCTATGGAAGGAAAGGCATGAGTGGTGAGAGGTAGTATATGGTAATAAATAGTGTATGTTCACTGTAGTAACTAAAAAAAGGGGAAAACAGCATGTGATACCTGTACTTGAATTACAATCCTGTATGAAAATATTTTTTCGAAAATATTTTTTCCAAACATATTAGAGTAAAATACTGCATATAACTCACGTGTCTGCAGGTTCGAGATCTTTGAGTACTCAGCATATGTGATGCTATTCCAGACATCAGGCATCCAAGAAGGTGAGGTTTCAACGACAGTGGCATCATCTGCAGCTCCCCGACGAAGGTCCTGGTCACCACGAGAACTCTGGGAAGCATAGTAGTCCTCATAGTCGTTCTCCACCACTACAAAGCACAGATTACACAGTGTTACAGTTTGCAGATGACAGTAAGATACTGTATTTATTAAAATGGCAATATGGAGCCCATATTTCTAACTTAACTAATATTTTAAAAATCAATGGCTGGATCAACACCAATGTGTGTGTGTATTTATCTAATTTACCTAACTGTGACGTACAGGATATGAGCTATGCTCGTGGGGTCCCGTCTCTGTTTCTCAATAAGTCAAATTTTGCTTTAAACTCGTTTAAGATTTTAAACTGGACGATCTCTTTGTCCAGGCTATTCCACAGGTCTATGCATCTATAAGGAAAGCTATATTTCTTGATGTCCTTCGAGCAGCTTGGCTTCTTTAGTTTCATGCTGTGTCCTCTTGTTACTCTCTCATTCCACACAAACAGAATTTCTCTGTCAATTTTGTCTACTCCCAACATGGTCCTGAACACTGCAATCATGTCGCCTCTCTCTCTCCTCTCCTCTAAGGAAGGCAGATCCAGCTTTTCCAGCCTCTCTGTACAACAAATCTGCCAGACTGGGGACCATCTTTGTTGCTGTTCTTTGTATTCTCTCAATCTCGTTTATATCTTTCTTTTTGTGAGGGGACCACACTACTGCTGCATATTATAACCTGGGGCGGATCATGGCCACAATCAATTTTTTCATCATCTCATCCATGTAATGAAATGCCACTCTTATATTGGTCAAGAGTTTATATGTCTCCCTAACTATCTTATTTATGTGTTTTTCAGGTGACAAAACTATCTTGGACCAGAACTCCCAAATCTTTCTCTTCTCTCACTTTTGTAATTGGTTCATTACCCATAAAATAATTCAATGATGGCCTCTTGGTACTTTTACCCATTTCCAACATTTTACATTTTTATACGTTGAATTTCATTTCCCACATCCGGCTCCAATCATGTATCCTATCCAGATCCTCCTGCAGCATTTTACAGTCCTATTCTCCCTCTATCTTTCTCAAGATCTTTGCATCATCAGCAAACAGATTTGTGTAACTGTTCACTCCATCTACCATATCATTAACGAAGATCAGGAACATTACTGGTGCCAACACCGAACCCTGTGGGACATCACTTGTTACTTCCCTCCATCCAGATGTCCTGTCCTTCATTACTGCCCTCATTTGTCTGTCACTCAAAAGTCTCTCACCCATTCCAGCAGGCTTCCCTTTAGTCCACCGATAAGCTCTAATTTCCATATAAGTCTCTTATGGGGTACCTTGTCGAAGGCCTTCTCCAGATCTAAATACGCACAATCCACCCAACCGTCTCTCTCCTGTAGCACGTCAATCACTCTTGAGTAAAAGCTCAACAAGTTGGAAACACATGACCTTCCACTTCTGAATCCAAACTGACTTTCAGTCAAAATATTCATCTCTTCCAGATACTTTACCCATCTATTGTTCAGGATTCTCTCACACAATTTTACAACCATGCTGGTTAGGGACACTGGTCTATAATTCAGAGGTTCTTCCTTGTTTCCTCCCTTATAAATTGGTACCACATTTGCCCTCTTCCATTCCCGAGGCACTTTCCCCTCTTGCAAAGAACACACAATTACACTGTGAATCTTATCCACCAGTTGTTCTCTGCATTCCTACAGTGCCCAATTAGAAATTCCATCCAGTCCTGAGGCTTTCCTTACATCTTGAGTTTCCAGTAATTTATACACTTCCTGCACTTCCACTTTTATATCTTTTATCACTACGTTTCTAGTCACTCCCTCCCCCTCTACAAAATCCCTTTCTTTAGTGAAACCTGATTTGAAATATTTGTTCATTATTTCAGCTTGCACTGCCGCATCTTTATAAACCTCTCCTTCTACTTACAGTTTAGTGAGTCCTTCCTTTTGTTTCAATTTGCCATTGACAAATCTATAAAACAATTTGGGTTCTTCCTTACATTTGTCAATTATACCTTTTTCAAAATTCCTTTCTTCTTCTCTGCGTATTCTTGTATATTCATTTCTAGCTCTTTTATATTCTTCTTTTGTTCTGTTATTACCTCTCTTTCTCCATTTGTTCCATGCCATGTCCCTCTCTTTTTTTGCTGTTATACACCTTCTATTAAACCACTCCTTTTTCCTGTTTTCTTTCCCTGTTACTCTTGGCACATATTTTTCCACTCCCAAATTATAGAAGTCTAGAAAGATATCCCACTTCCTCTGAATCTCTCTTGTTTCTCTGAATTTTCTCCAGTCCGCATTTTCAAAAAATTTTCTCAATTCTGCAAAGTTTGCTTTCCCAAAATTGTATCTTCCTTGCCTATAAAGCTCGTCTCTCGCCACCACGTTCCCTGTTATCATCTGAAACTCAATGACCACATGATCACTTTTTCCTATAGGACACAGATATTTCAGATTCAGTTACATCAGGTTCTTTGGATAGTAGCAAGTCTAATCTTGCTGGTATGTCATCACCTCGGAATCGTGTCTCTTCTTTGACCCACTGCGTCATTACATTATTCATTGCTATATTTAACAATTTAGTGCCCCACGAATCTTCATTGCCTCCCGAGTCCCATTCCTCCCAGTTCAGTTCTTTACAGTTAAAGTCACCCATTAGGATTATATTGTTGCTTTTCCCAACCACTTTCTGTACATAACTAACCATGTCTGACAACATCTGGTATTCATCGTCATTCCATGCTCTTGTCTAAGGGGGAACGTATACCACTGCCATATCTCTCTTACCATTCTCTCCAGTTTCTAATTTCATATTTATCACTTCAGCCCTACCCTCTCCCATTCCCACAGTATCTATATTTATGTTGTCCTTCACTGCTATCATCATTCCTCCTCCCGTTTTTTCTTTTCTGTCTCTTCTCCATAATTTGTATTTACCATCTCCCATTTGAAAATCAATATCTTCTTTCAACTGAGTCTCTACAAAGCACATAACATCAGGTTCATATACCCTCAAAAAATCATTGATTTCCAACCTTGCTGATATTAAACCATCGACGTTTGTATACGCCACTTTCAAACTTTTCTCATTGTTTTTTATACTCTCTTCTCTCCTTCCCTCCGTCAGTACCACTCCCTCAATTTCTGATCCATAACTCTCCAATAGAACACTGTCTTCTCTTTCTCCGTTCTCTGTTCGTTTTTTTCCTTTGCTTCCTTTACTAATTCCTTTAATTTAGCTCTTTCTTCCTCATTTGCATCTCTCCTTATCCAAACATTTTTGAACCACTCTTTATCTCATAACTTCCACGTTTTATTGATGATTTAATTCACCATTACCTGGGACTTAAACTTTACCTACAATGGCCTTGCCCCTCCTTCCTCATACTTTCCTAACCTAAACACTTCTTCAATCTCATCTTGAGCTTTGTTGTTACCCTCCATAACTATTGATATTATCTCATTAACCTTGCTCAGTTCTTCTCTTTCTCTTTCGGATCTTACTGTTATACGTTTTTCTATAACTCCTGAAATTATAACACATTTTTTCTTATCTGCTACATCCCTGACCAAAGAGTCTCTACTTCTCAGTACCCTAACCACTTCCTTCTCCACCTTTTCCTTGCTTTGTTGTTCTATAATCTCTTTCAAATTTACATTTCCTTCCTCCTGAATTTTCTTCCACCCCTTATGTTGCTCCTTGATTTCCTCAATATGCTCATCTTGCATCCTTGATTTTGGCTCGTACTCATTTAGTTTACTTTTCATTCTGTCCCTTTCTTCTTCCTATCTCTTATTCTTCCTCTTGAGCTGTTTTATTTCATTTGATGCAGATTCATTACTCACCTTTAATTCTGTGACTTCTTTTTCTGTTCATCACTACGTGTACAAACTTTCTCCAATTTACTCTGTAGGACTTTGATCTCTCTCTCTAGCTCTAGGGTCCGTTCCTGCAACTCTCTAATTACTGCCCATACCTTATTTAACTCCTGGACATTCTTCTCCGCCGTTTTCTCAACTCTTGCTACTCTTGTTTAGTTCAGCTTTATACTCCCGTTACCTACATCATCTTCGGAGAAGCCCACAAATTCCTCCTCGTCACCAGCTGTAAACAGTCCTCCATCCCTCTCCACCATGACGCAACCATATGGAAACTTTCTTTTTCACTGTATCTTGCCGAAACCTGCAGTTTTCTTAATTAATATCCGACGGGACCACCACTCACGCCTCATTCACATAATCACAATAGGCTGGTCTCCTTTTCGCCGCTGATTTTGGTGATTATTTCAACTCGATCTAGGAGCACTTCCTTCTCCGTCGGCAACCCGTGTGTGTGTGTGTGTGTGTGTATTTACCTACCTAATTGTGATATACAGGAAATGAGCTACGCTCGTGAGGTCCCGTCTCTGTTTCTCAATAAGTCAAATTTTGCCTTAAACTCATTTAAGTTTTTAGACTGGACGATCTCTTTGTCCAGGCTATTCCACAGATCTATACATCTATACGGAAAACTATATTTCTTGATGTCCTTCGAGCAGCTTGGCTTCTTTAGTTTCATTCCGTGTCCTCCTGTTGCTCTCTCATCCCACACAAACAGATTTTCTCTGTCAATTTTATCTACTCCTATCATGGTCCTGAACACTACAATCATGTCACCCCTCTTTCTCCTTTCCTCTAAGGAGGGCAAATCCAGCCTTTCCAGCCTCTCTCTGTATGGCAAATCTGCCAGACTAGGGACCATCTTGGTTGCTGTTCTTTGTATTCTCTCAATCTTGGTTATATCTTTCTTTTTGTGTGGGGACCACACTACTGCTGCATATTCTAACCTGGGCCGGATCATGGCCACTATCAATTTTTTCATCATCTCCTCATCCATGTAATGAAATGCCACTCTTATAGTGGTCAAGAGTTTATATGTCTCTCTCACTATCTTATTTATGTGCTTTTCAGGTGACAAACTATCCTGGACCAGCACTCCCAAATCTTTCTCTTCTCTCGCTTTTCTAATTGGTTCATTACCCATCAAATAATTCAATGATGGCCTCTTGGTACTTTTACCCATTTCCAATATTTTACATTTTTTTGCGTTGAATTTCATTTCCCACATCCGGCTCCAATCATATATCCTATCCAGATCCTCCTGTAGCATTTTACAGTCCTCTTCAACCTCTACCTTTCTCAAGATCTTTGCATCATCAGCAAACAGGCTTGCATAGCTGTTCACTCCATCTACCATATCATTTACATAAATCAAGAACATTACTGGTGCCAACACCGAGCCCTGTGGGACACCACTTGTTACTTCCCTCCATCCAGATGTCCTGTCCTTTATTACTGTCCTCATTTGTCTGTCACTCAAAAAGTCTCTCATCCATTCCAGGAGGCTTCCCTTCAGTCCTCCTATATGCTCTAATTTCCATAATAGTCTCCTGTGGGGTACTTTGACGAAGGCCTTCTCCAGATCTAAGTACACACAATCCACCCAACCGTCTCTCTCCTGTAGCACGTCAATCGCCCTTGAGTAGAAGCTCAACAAGTTGGAAACACATGACATTCCACTTCTGAATCCAAACTGACTTTCAGTCAAAATATTCATCTCTTCAGATATTTTATCCATCTATCTTTCAGGATTCTCTCACACAATTTCGCAACCATGCTGGTTAGGGACACTGGTCTATAATTCAGGGATTCTTCCTTGTTTCCTCCCTTATAGATTGGCACCACATTTGCCCTCTTCCATTCCCGAGGCACTTTTCCCTCTTCCAAGGAGCACACAATTAAAATGTGAATCTTATCCGCCAGTTGTTCTCTGCATTCCTTCAGTACCCAATTAGAGATTCCTTCCGGTCCTGGGGCCTTCCTTACATCTTGAGCTCCCAGTAATTTATACACTTCCTGCACTTCCACTTTTATATCTTTTATCACTACATTTCTTATCATTCCCTCTCCTTCCACAAACTCCCTTTCCTTAGTGAAAACCGACTGGAAACATTTGTTCATTACTTCAGCTTGCATTACTGCATCCTTGTAGACCTCTCCTTCTACTTTCAGTTTGGTGATTCCTTCCCTTTGCTTCAATTTGCCATTAACAAATCTATAAAACAGTTTGGGTTCATCCTTACATTTGTCAATTATACCTTTTTCAAAGTTCCTTTCTTCCTCTCTATGTATTCTTGCATATTCATTTCTAGTTCTTTTATATTCTTCCTTTGTTCTGATATTACCTTTCTTTCTCCATTTGTTCCATGCCATGTCCCTCTCTTTTTTTGCTATTATACACCTTCTATTAAACCACACCTTTTTCCTGTTTTCTTTCCCACTTACTCTTGGCACATATTTTTCCACTCCCAAATTGTAGAGGTCTAAAAAGATATCCCACTTCCTCTGTATCTCTCTTGTTTCCCTGAATTTTCTCCAGTCCACATTTTCAAAATATTTTCTCAATTCTGCAAAGTTTGTTTTCCCAAAGTTGTATCTTCCTTGCCTATAAAGCTCATCTCTTGGCACCACGTTCCCTATTATCATCTGGAACTCAATGACCACATGATCACTTTTTCCTATAGGACACAGATAATTTAATGATTCAATTACATCAGGTTCTTTGGATAGTAGCAAATCTAATCTTGCTGGTGTGTCATCACCTCTGAATCGTGTCTCTTCTTTAACCCACTGTGTCATTACATTATTCATTGCTATATTTAACAATTTAGTGCCCCACGAATCTTCATTGCCTCCCGAGTCCCATTCCTCCCAGTTCACCTCTTTACAATTAAAGTCACCCATTAGGATTATATTGTTGCTTTTCTCGATCACTTTCTGTAGATAACTAACCATGTCTGACAATATCTCCTGGTATTCATCGTCATTCCATGCTCTTGTCTTAGGGGGAACATATACCACTGCCATATCTCTCTTACCATTCTCCCCAGTTTCTAATTTCAAGTTTATGGCTTCGGCCCTGCCCTCTGCCATTTCCACAGTATCTACGTTTATACTGTCCTTCACTGCTATCATCACTCCTCCTCCTATTTTTTCTTTTCTGTCTCTTCTCCACAATTTGTATTTCCCACCTCCCATATGAATATCAATATCTTCTTTCAATTTAGTCTCTACAAAGCACATAACATCAGGTTCGTGTGCCCTCAAAAAATCATTGATTTCTAATCTCGCTGATATTAGTCCATCAATGTTTGTGTACACCACTTTCAAACTTTTTCCATCGTTTTTTATACTCTCGTCTCTCCTTCCTTCCGTCAGTACCACTTTCTCAATTTCTGGTCCATAACTCTCCAATAGAACTCTGTCTTCTCTTTCTCCGTTCGTTGTTCGTTTTTTATCTTTGTTTCCTTTACTAACTCCTTTAATTTAGCTCTTTCCTCTTCATTTGCATCTCTCCTAATCCAAACATTTTTAAACCCCTCTTTCTCTGACAATTTCCACGTTCTACTTATGATTTCATTCACTATTACTTGGGACTTAAACTTTACTTTCAAGGGCCTTGCCCCACCATCCTCGTACTTTCCTAACCTAAACACTTCTTCAATCTCTTCTTGGGCTTCATTGTTTCCTTCCATAACCACTGATATTATTTCTTAAGCCTTGCTCAGTTCCTCTCTCTCTCTTTCAGATCTTACTGTCATTCGTTTTTCTTTTATTCCTGAAATTGTCACACATTTTTTCTTGTCTGCTACATCCCTGACCAAAGATTCTCTACTTCTTAGTACTCTAACGACTTCCTTCTCCACTTTTTCCTTACTTTGTTGTTCTATGATTTCCTTCAAATTTACATTTCCTTCCTCCTGTATTTTCTTCCACCCCTTATGTTGCTCCTTGATTTCCTGAATATGTTCATCTTGCCTCCTCGATTTTGATTCATATTCATCTAGTTTACTTTTTATTCTGTCCCTTTCTTCTTCCAACCTCTTATTCTCCCTCTTCAGCTGTTTTATTTCATTTGATGCGGATTCGTCATTCGCCTTTAATTCTGTAACTTCTTTTTCTTGTTCCTCACTACGTGTGTTAACTTTACCTATTTGTAGTATACAGGAAATGAGTTAAGCTCGTGTTGTGTTGTCTCCATATCTACGTGTGTGTGTGTGTGTGTGTGTGTATTATACACAGTACAATACATGTTTCCCTGTTACAAAGTTTCAGCAAAGGATACAGTGACTGTCACTTAACTGTCACACTCAAAACTGAAAGCAATATGACAAAACATACAAATAAATCAACAACAAGGAATCAACTTTAGAAAAAGATAATAGTGAAAAAATAACACTTGAAAAAAATCACCAGCCACCAATCAATCAAATAATATCATGCTTCCTCATTAGAGATAACCATACTGGGGTTCACCATTGTGCAGCTGATAGTTTCTATATGCTGCAAAGATAAACTAAGTGCCAAATCCAGCTAATTACCTCCCATCAGTTGCTGGAAGCTGGTGGGGGAAAAAATCTGCAATACATTATGCAGTCTCTACCCATGTGATCTCATGTGGAACTGACCTCATTTACTGTACCTGAAGTTGAATGCTTCCTGCCTATGAATGATGACTGTGTGGCTAATTACCATGTTTGTAGCTACATTTACTTTCACTGTTGTTCCTCCCACAGTAGATAGTACCCATTTATCTAATGCAGTACCAACAGTTATTGTTGCTGCTCAACCCTGGTCTGCCTGGCCCAACAAATCTACCTACATTAAAAATAAGATCAGATATATGTAAAGGAAGCATGATTCACATGACTCACTGTCACACTGTGAGTTGTCAGCGAGGACATAACCCTTATGGCAGGAGCAGACAATAGAACCTTGTGTGTTGTGGCAGTCATGTTCACACCTTCCATTCTCCATCAAGCACTCATCTACATCTGTGAGAAGATTTAATCTGTCACGTCCCGACCGATTTCCCGCCTCCGATACCCCCCAGTCCCGAGCAATTTCGGAAATATTATTTTTTGGCTCAAACCTTCGCTTTTGGTGAGAAACATCGAGAATTCATAGAGAAATTGCCCTCTTGAGGATATAAATGGAGCTACAGGTGATGAGTCAGCCTTACATTTTCCTTCTTTCTCAGGGTACCTGCCTAAAGAAAATGAACTATGGAAGGGTTAACTAATTCAAGCCACTTTAAATTACTGTACGTATTTATTTATTTATTTAGTAAGAATTTATATGTAGTACAAGACTATACTGGTTTTCACACAATTATATAGGCAATAGAAGCAATGTTCAGTCACCAAACACATCCACATATGGCACCTTCCTTTACGACATTACCACCTCATCGCTTCTGTTTGTTTCTTGCTCTAGCTTCTTTATTTCTTTGTCTTCCACCTCAGGAATCACTTTCACCATGAATTTCGTCACTGGAGAGACTGTAGGGCAACATGTCTTTACTGGCCAGGTTACTGCTAACAGGTAAATTGCCAAGTGTGGGGGGGAGGGGGAGTCAGGTGGGGCCAGGCAGTATCCCCACTTGACAGCAGACAGAGGAAGGTCTCTCACATATGCCTACCAAAAATCACCCATGAAGCTTGAAAATTGTGCAAATTATGACCCTTGCAATTGCATGACATACCTGTAGGTCGATGGGTCTAGCTGTGACAAAATGTTGCGACATACCCATGTGTCGACAAGACGCCTCGGGTTAAAGTGTAAGCACTACTGTATACTGTTTCTATGCTGGGATCTCTATCTAAGAAAGCCATACAGAAATCACTTACCATGACAGGTGAAGGTGTCTGAGCTGAGAGTAAAGCCTTGGTGACAGGCACAAGCATATCCACCAGGAATATTCACACATTCTTGCTGGCAGCGGTGTGTTTTGCCTTCACACTCGTCCTCATCCTGAATAATCATTTGTTTGTAAATTATCTGATTCAGTATACTGCAAGACTGAATGTGAACTTGCAATACAAAACTTCTTAAATGATACTGTACTGAGACATCTGAAAATCAATAAAACAGCTACTGTACTTCCTTTTCTGGCACAAAAGGAGAAAGCATATAATGAGTGGATGAGAAACAGGGGCATCGAAGAAGTTGGGAGATGGAAGAAATAGTTATATGTAGATAGAAGGAGAGAGGTGAAAAGATTAGTAAGAGGGAGTAAGAAAAAAGTGTATGAGGAACTTGGAAGGAATTTGAGTGCAAAGTGGAGGGAATGTAAGAAAATGTTCTGGAAAGAGGTAAAGAGAGTTAGACAGGGTGCCAGAGTGAAAGATAAAAATGGTAGATTACTAGTGGAGAAGGGAGAAAAAGTGAACAGATGGAGAGAACACTTTAAGGAATTGTTGAACATAATAGAGAATGAAAGTAATGCAAGTATAAGTGGCTGGGGAATGGCTGGAAGAAGGAGGGATGTGAGAAGAGAGGAAGAAATCAGTAGGATGGAAGTGGTGGATGCAATGAAGAAAGTTAAAATGGGGAAAGCCCCAGGAATTGATGGAGTGTGTGGTGAAATAAGCATGGGGGAGGGATAGTAATAGAATGTATGTGGAAGGTGTGCAGATTGACCTGGGAGGAAAGTAGAGTCCCCGAGGATTGGAAGTCAGGTATAATTATTCCCCGGTACAAAGAAAAGGGGAAAAAGAAGTGTGTGGTAATCAAAAGGGCATTTGCCTTCTTAGTGTAATGGGAAAAGTATATGGTAGAATACTTACTGACAGAGTTAGGGAAATAACAGAGGAATTAGTTGGAGAAGAACAGGGAGGTTTCAGGAAGGGAAGAGGTTGTGTAGACCAGAAATTCATTCTTTGATCTTTAGTGGAAAAGTTTCTAGAGAAGGGAAAGAAGTTGTATGCAGCCTTCATGGATCTGGAGAAAGCATATGACAGGGTGGATAGACAAGGATTGTGGAAAGTATTAAGAATATATGGAGTGGATGGGAAGTTGTTGAAGGCAGTGAAGAATATGTATGAGGGTGCTAAGGCTGCAGTGCGTATGGATGGCAAACTGAGTGAATTTTTCCATTTGAAGGCTGGGTTGAAACAAGGATGTGTCATGTCTCCATGGTTGTTCAATTTGCATATTGATGGGGTTATAAAAGAGATACAAGGTCGGGCAGTGGATGTTGGAGCGGCCCTAGTGAGAGAGGGCAGTGTTTGGAAACTCCCTGTACTGTTGTTTGCAGATGATACTGTGTTGTTAAGTGAAGACGAAGGGGAGCTGCAAGGCTTGGTAGATGAGTTTGGGAGAGTGTGTAAGAAGCGGAATCTAAAGGTGAATGCAGGGAAGAGTAAAGTAATGGTCTTCGAGAGAAGTGAAGTCAATGAATGTACAGTGAGATTGGATGGGGAGGATATGGAGAATGTGAATGCATTCAAGTACTTGGATAGTGTGATGAGTAAGGATGGAAGTCTGGAGGGTGAAGTGCTTGAGGTGTAGCAGGGAAGGAAGGTTGCTGGTTCCTTGAAAGCAGTGATAAGAAACAGGGAAGTGAGCATGGAAGTGTAAAAGCTGCTACATGACAGTATTGTGATACCAACTCTAACACGTGGAAGTGAAGCTTGGGCCCTGTTGGAGGGATAGAAGTCAAGAATGAGAGCAGTGGAAATGAGTTATTTGAGAGGAGCATGTTGAGTCACATGGAGAGACAGATTAGCAAATGAGGAAGTGAAGGAGCATTATGGTGTGGATATGGATGAGATAGGAAGTGTTAGGAGAAACACTTTAAAGTGGTTTGGCCATGTGGAGAGGATGAAGAGTGAGAGACTGACAAGGAGAGTGTATGTGAGTGAGATGGAGGGGGGGAGAGGGAGGGGAAGGCCAAAGATGAAATGGAAGGATGGAGTGGAGAGGTACATGAAAGAGGAGGGGTGTGAGCTGGGAGCAGGGCAGTGAAATGGCGGGGGACAGAGCAACATGGATGCGATTTGTTTGTAGCCACCCCTTGCGGGATTGAGGCATCTGGCAATAGACAGATAGACAGACTTCCTTTTGTAGCTTGAAACATCAGTATTTAGTAAGAAGGTTCCAATGATCAGATAAAATACCATGTAAACACTAATCATTTGACTGACCTGACATGAATGCTGGTCTGGCTGGAGAAAGTAGCCCGGATGGCATGAGCAGATGGCACCCCCAGGGCCATGGTGACACATGTGCTGGCACCCACCATTGTTTTCCAGGCATGAGTTGATTACCTCCATGTTGATCACTGATGATGTACAATGGATATTACAGTAAACACATAGGATGTTTATGAGCAGAGCATTTGTACAGACACTTCTCGCCTGTGTCCCTTACGGCAACTATTCTTGTAACTTGAGTTTAGCTATACATATTAAGTCAATTAAGGCAGTGTTTTGTGTGTCATGAATACAGCAATCTCTTGATTATCTGACTTAATAGAGCCATCGGTTTATCCAGATATGGATGAAATCCAGCAGTGTTCTTTGGTCTTTCAGTTATTTAGACATTAAAACACACATTGGAATATCCAATATAATGGTAGACACTAAGAAAACAATGCATAAACAACAAAAATCCACAAATACCCTACCTATATGTACAGTACCCCTCCTAACTGTGGCAACTTCGGTCCTTCAGTTGTTTAGACATGAAAACACATATGGGAATATCCAATATAATGCTGGACACTAAGAAAACAATGCATAAACAACAAAAATCCACAAATAAATAAATGAAGAAGACAAAGGTTGCTAAAAGAATTTTAATAAAATACAATACGGTACTTACCACCCAGTGAACAGCAGACAGGCATCGTAACCTGCTAGCCTCTAGTTGATGTACAGTAATCCCGTGTGGTCTAGTGGCTAAGGTAATCACTAGTGGCGGCCGTATCAATACCAAATTATTGATACTGTACTTCTAATACTAACTGTTTAACTGCAAGTATCGATACTGATGGCTAGGTATCGATTATTATGAGTGCCAAAGTAGACTTTCCAGTTAACTGAAAACATATTTTCAGAAATACTATTTCATAGGTGATGATTATAAGATTTATTAGAGCACTGAATGGTAGTTTTGATTCTCATGTTCCCCTAAAATAGTGGCCATATAATTATTTTAACCCATTGACTGCAGTTGTATCATATATGATATATGACTCCAAATGGCTCTGACTGCGTTTAGTTTCGTTTAGTTTTTGAAGGCTTCAACATGCTTGCATGCGTCGCCTTGGTCACCTAATGGCGGCTCTCCACACTGCTCGATCCCTGGCAGCCTCCCTGTTCAGTCCCTTAACCCTTAAGTCACACTTAATGACCTCGTCCCATGTCTTTCTCGGTCTACCCCTCCCAACCCCTCCCCCAATATTAACACCTCTCACCCTCTGTACCCAATTATCATCCCCCATCCTCTCCACATGTCCAAACCACCTCAGCATGCATCTCCTCATCACAACACCAATACATGCCAGTCCCATCCTACCTCTCAACTCTTCCATCGTAAACCCAGCCCCCCCAGGCCTTGCACGCAGGGATGCACTGCACATCCACTTAATCATTGTCATTTCTGTGTGTTTAAACCTGCGAATATCCTCTTCCTTTACTGCCCAGGTCTCACTACCAAACAGCATCACACTCCTAACACATACTGCATACAACGACCCCTTAGCACGTAAGGAGAGTCCTCTCAATGTCAGGAGAGGCAACAGCTCCCTGAACTTCTTCCAACCACTGCTAATACCAATACACCAGTCCTGTATGAGACAGCCCTAGCATGTATTCAATATGGACGGTGGGTGTTAAGCGCCGAAGTGGTGACATGTAGATTGTAAGAGGACGACTGGGCCTTGATAGCAGGCTGTGAAGCCTATGCCCAGAGTCGGACACATATTTAAAAAAAAAAAAAAAAAAAAAAAAAAAAAACTTC